>OY856412.1:286312943-286565443 GCA_963693085.1 Alisma plantago-aquatica | reverse complement strand
GTGGACTGACTCCCTTAGTTTTTGCTAAGGGTGGAACCACTCTAAACCCTTGTCTCCTTCTTCAACATCCTTGTGGTTGTTTGCTGGTTGAATTATTTAATAAATTATTATAAAACCCTATTCACCCCCCTAGTGTTTTTCATTTGGTATCAGAGCAGACTTCAAGGAACTTTAAAAATTCTTAAAGAAAATGGGTGATGGGGTACTAAACAACCTCAACTTGGAAGGAACACTTGTGGCTCGGCCTCCACCATTTGATGGCACCAACTACACCTATTGGAAAAGGAGGATGCAATTCTACTTTCAAGGAATCAGCTAGGATCTCTGGAGAATGGTGCCAAATGCCTATGATCTTCCTCAAACTGAATATGCTACATGGGATGCCAACACGGTGAGATTAGCTCAATTAAATGCAAAAGTTGTAAGTATCATTTATTGTTCAATTTCCATAGGTGAGTTCAATAGAATTTCAAATAGTGAAACTGCATATGAGATATGACATAGATTACTATTAATTATGAAGGAACTGTTCAAGTAAAAAATTCCAAAATTGGCATGCTTCAACAAAAGTTTGAACAGTTTCGTATGGAACCAAATGAGTCTATTAGTGAAATGTATGCAAAGTTTTCTTCTATTGTTAATGGTTTGAATGCATTAGGTAAATACATTAGTGAATAAGATCAAGTGTCAAAAATTCTTAGGCCTCTTCCTCCTAAGTACAAGCCTAAGGTGACCACAATTGAAGAAGCCAATGACCTCACCCGACTAAGGATGGAGCAACTCATTGGCAACTTAGAAGGACATGAGGCAACCTTGGAGGAGGAAGAAAGACAAGAGTATGAATTTCAACAAAGAAGAAAGAAGGACATGGCTTTCAAGGCTACAAAGGTCATCACTCAAGAAAGTGATGAGACAAGTGATGGAGATGAGGGAGAAGAAGCTCTAATTGTAAATTGTAAGAAATATAGAACATTTAAATCTAACAAAGTTATTGGTTCTTCTTCTTCCTCTCCTAGGTGTTTTGAATGTGGAAAGAAGGGACATCTTAAGAATGAATGTCCTAAAGCAAAGAAAGGGAAGAAAAGCTCATCCAAGAAGAAGGGATAAAAAGCATACAAAGCTGCATGGAATGAGTCAAGTGATAGTGAGAGTGTAGAAGAGAATGTGGAGTGTCTCATGGCCAAAGAAGATGATAGTGATGATTCTCAAGAGGTAAGCCTTCTTGATTTTCCAAAAGAAGATCTAATTGATAGTCTTCAAGATACTCATGACAAATATGTTGATTGCAAAAAGAAACTAAAGAAAGTTACTAGAACTAATAAGTATTTATATGCTAAAGTAAATAATCTCTCTTTTGAAAAGGACAAAATTATTTATGAAAACTTTAATTTGAAATCATCTTTAAATGATTGCAATATGAAGTTGCTTACTTTAGAAACAAACTATGATCTTCTTTCTCAAGAAAAGGTTGAATTGCTTGCAAAACTAAATAATTTTCAGACTCAACCTATCCTATGTACTCATCTAGATTATGATGTTGTTGTTAAAGAAAGAGATGCTTTATCATCTGATCTAGATCAAGCAAAGTTAGATATCAAAAAGAAAATGGATGAGATTGCTAATTTACAAAAAGAAGTTAGTAGCTTGAGAAATAACGGTATTCTTGATAAGATCCTAAAGAACTCTTCTATTTATAGTGGAAGAAGAGGTTTAGGATATGTTCCAAAAGAAAACTCTTATCAACCCAAACCTAGGAGAACTCAAGCACCCAAGACTAAGATCATGTTTCTACCCAAGAACACAACTCAAAATCCTAGAAAGAGAAATGAAATTGATTCTATTTATTGTTACTATTGCTTGCGTCTTGGACATTATTCCTTCTCATGTCCTTACAAGAAAAAGGATGTTGAGTTAGTATGGGTTCCAAGACCCCAAACTTAGAAAAGTTAATATGAATAAGTTGAGATGTGACCTAACACTTCATTTGAATATCTTAATGTCTCATCTCAACTAAATAGAATGGTAACTTAGCATATTACAACAATTTAAGCCCAAACTGACATAAACAGATTGCTGAAAACAAACAGAAACAACCTCGGTCGACAAATAGTTCGACCGAGGCATTTCTCGGTCAAGAAATTATTCGACCGAAGGAATTCCTGTATCAAATCTGAAATATGCAGTTAAAACAGTAACAATCCCAGTCGAGAAATTGTCGACTGAGATAAGATCGGTCGAAGTATTTGTCGACCGAATGAAGTTCTGATAAGCTTAAATTATGTAATCATGTTCAGCTTATTATTAAATGTACCTAACCATAATGGACCATCACATGGGTACCAAAATCCATATTTTGTTGCAGGATTGGGTGGTTGATAATGGATGCTCCAAACACATGACCGGCAATGAAGATGCTTTTCAAACTTTTAAAGAAAAGAAAAGTGGAACAATCACTTTTGGAGACAATGGCAAAGGTAAAATTGTTGGAATAGGTAATATTGGTACAAACCTTGAAATAAAAAATGTTTTATTTGTTGATAGTCTGCACCATAATTTAATAAGTGTCAGTCAACTATGTGATACTGGATATGATGTTTTATTCAATAAAAATTGCTGCAAGTTACTAATATAGAACACTACAAATGTTGTGTATGAAGGAAAAAGAATTTGAAATCTATATGTTCTTAGACCTAACTCTATGCAATCTATAGTTGGAAAATGTTTACTTACAAAAGATAACTCTCTAAAATTATGGCATAGAAAATTAGGTCATGCTAGTTCACATGTTATCAAAAAGCTATTTAATTATGATTTTGTTCGTGGTTTGTCTAAGCTATCTTTTGATCAATCTGAAAATTGTGAACCATGTACTTTGGGTAAACAAACTAAAACTTCTTTTAAGCCCAAAAACATGCTTAGAACCAGTAGATCACTAGAACTTATTCATATGGATTTATTTGGACCTATGAGGGCACAATCTATTGGTGGGAAAATATATTGCTTTGTTATTGTTGATGATTACAATAGATATACATGGGTTCATTTCCTTGCAAATAAAGATGATATCATTCAAGTGTTCATACAATTTTGCTCAAAGATTGAAAATCAATTACAAAATAAAATATTCACAATTAGAAGTGACCATGGTGGAGAATTTGAGAATCATATATTTGAAGAATTCTGCACATCTCAAGGCTACACTCACAATTTTTCAGCTCTACGTACCCCACAAAAAAATGGCATAGTTGAAAGAAAGAATAGGTCCTTACCAGAAATGGCTAGGACTATGATGCTTGAACATAATACATCTAAAACATTTTGGGCTGAAGCAGTAAACACAGCTTGCTATGTGCTAAATAGAGTAATTGTACACTCTTATTTGAAGAAAACACCATATGAACTCATTTATAATAAGAAACCAAGGTTTGATTATTTTCATACTTTTGCCTCAACTTGCTATATCTTAAACATAAAAGATGATAGAGAAAATTTTGAATCTAAATCACAAAAAGCCTTTTTCTTAGGATATTTAACTTCTAGAAGAGCATTTAGAGTTTACAATACCATCTCTAGAAAATTTGAAGAATCCATTCACATTACTTTTCATGAAGAACTAAAACAAAGTGATGACATAGTTGATATTACTCATCAAATTGAAGATCTAACCATATCAACTAAAGATGATCAAAATGCTGAAAATGATCAACAAATTGAGACACAACAACCCATCCCTAGACCCATTAAGGATCATCCTCAAGAACTAATCATTGGAAATCCTAAGGATAAAGTAAAAACCCGATCATATTTTAGAGATGTTGCAAATATGGCATTTGTATCTATAATTGAACCTAAGAAAGTGACTGAAGCTCGAAAAGATGATTATTGGATAATGGCAATGCAAGAAGAATTAAACCAAATCACTAAGAATGATGTATGGGACTTAGTTCCTAAACCTCAAGATAAAACCATTATTAGAACTAAGTGGGTTTTTGGAAATAAGTTAAATGAAGCCGGGGAAGTAGTAAGAAATAAAGATAGGTTGGTAGAACAAGGGTATAATCAACAAGAAGGAATAGACTTTGATGAAACTTATACACCGGTGGCAAGACTTGAAGCCATTAGAATGCTACTAGCTATAGCTGCCCACAAAAACATCAAACTATTCCAAATGGATGTAAAAAGTGCATTTCTAAATGGAATAATACAAGAGGAAGTATATGTTGCCCAACCACCTGGTTTTGAAATTTATGGTAAAGATGATCATGTTTACAAACTTAAGAAAGCACTTTATGGTTTAAAATAAGCACCTAGAAATTGGTATGAAAGGCTCAAAAATTATCTCTTTGATAACAGTTTTTCAATTGGAAATTCAGATTCTACTTTATTTTTTAAAACATATGAATTTGACTTTCTAGTTGTTCAAATTTATGTTGATGATATTATCTTGGGTGCATCAAATGAATCTTTATGTAAACAATTTAGTGATATTATGCAAAAGGAATTTGAAATGAGTCTCATGGGAGAATTGACTTTCTTACTTGGTTTTCAAATAAAGCAAATGCCCGCTGGGATTTTTATAAGCCAAGAGAAGTATACAAATGAACTTTTAAAACATTTCAGAATGGAACATTGCAAACATGCTACCACACCGATGGCTACTTCTACTAAAATTGACAAGAATGAAAATGGGGAACCCATTGATGATTCCTTATATAGGGCCATGATTGGTAGTTTGCTTTACTTAACCGCTTCTAGACCGGATATCATGTTTTCCATTGGACTTTGTGCTAGATTTCAATCAAAACCCATGCAAACTCATTTTCAAGCTGTCAAAAGGATTCTAAGATACTTAGCCAACATTGCAAACTATGGTTTATGGTATCCTAAAAGACAATCTTGTGATTTGAAAGCTTATACCAATGCCGATTACGATGGTTGTCGACTTGACCGAAAAAGCACAAGTGGAAGTTGTTTCTTATTAGGAAGAGCCCTAGTATCATGGTTTAGCAAGACACAAAACACGGTTGCCCTTTCTATCACTAAATTTTAATATATGGTAGTCAAGTCTTGTTGTGCTCAAGTTTTTTATATGCAACAAGTTTTAAATGATTATGGTTTTATATTTTCATCTACACCTATCTTTTGTGACAATACAAGCACTATAAACTTGGTACATAATCCTATCTTACACAGCCGTGCCAAACATATTGAAATTCGTCATCATTTTCTAAGGGATCATATTTCTAAAAAACATATATCCCTTCATCATGTTGATACGGAAGATCAATTGGCTGATATTTTCACAAAACCACTTCCATTAGATCAATTTAATAACATAAGGAAGAAATTACTTATCACTCCCTTAGAAGATTGTGCTTCTTAAAATCGGTTGGTTTCTTTGATCCTTACATTTTGGCTATAAATGGACATCTTTTAGCATGTTTTAACAGTTCAAGATACATGGATATCTATATCCATGTCATCATATAAACGTTTTCAGATCCTAGTTGGAACATGAATTGAAGTATTCTATAAACTAAATTCAAGAACAGTTCTTTTCATTTATTGTCATCTTGGGAGAAATTGATAATATACATTAAAACCATCTAATTGAGTACAATTGACTAAAATATTCTTTCACCCACTCACCCTAAGCTATAAAACAGCTTTAAAACGCATCCCATATCTAAAAATCTCGAATCCATATCAAAACCCTAGCCATCGCCACTTTCTTCTTCCTTTCAACTCAAAAACCCTAGAATTGAAGATTAGGAGAGAGAGTGAGAAAAGGACTTGATTTGATATGATTTCAAATCCAATCAGGGGAGGCACGAAATCTTGAAATCTGAGAGAAGATTCACCATGAAACTATATCCAAAGAAGCTAAACATACATGATTTCATCATTCCTTAGACCGCAAAACCCTAGGTCAGCATCTCCATCACTTTCTCCTCTCAAACCCTAACACTCCCTCTCTCTCTAGGATTTCATTTCTTTGGATTGAATCACGAATTATGAGAGCTCCTTGTGTGTTAGGTTGACCATATAGAGAAATTGAGCTTCTTGGGTCGATTGCACATTGACCCCTCACTATACTTCTCTTATTTCAGCTGAATTTTTTGTCATAAAAATATTACTATAATTCGTCTACTAATAAGGTCTAAATGCATCCAAAAATTATGAAAATTTTACATGTTGTTTAATATTGAGTTTAGGATCTCTAGTTAAAATTTCAGATCATTTGGAGTTAGAATTAAATAATCAAAAATCAAATAGTTCACTGCTATATCAATTTGAAAATATGATCGGCCGAGTTTGAAACTTGACCGACAAATAGGTCAGAACATTCTTCAAAAATTCTTATATTTTCAGTAGTGTTCAAATTTGCGATATACTAATCATATCCAAATTTTAATTCAATCAGAGTTACACATAAAATACTAAAAATCATTTAGTGAGACACTATACTTATCAAATTTTGTATCCATATGTCATCAAAACCCTAATTTGGGCCGATTAGGGTTTCCAAATCTTAAACCCTAATTATGTGAATCAAAGTATGATTAAATATTCTCATTATATTTAAAACATCAAAACTTAAAAACCATCACTAATCAAGATTTAAACAATGACCAACTTAGTTAAGCATGCAATCATCCAAGTAAACCCTAGTTTACCAATTAAGCTCAGATGTTATCATAACAATTCTCCCCCCCCCTAAAAAGGTTTCATCCCTGAAACATAAATATACAAGCAAAGTACTTTCAAGGTTTATTTTAAACTTCTAAAATCTTACATGTCATTATATTCTTGTATTTCAAACTTGAATGTACTTTTCAACATTAAGTCCTTTATTTCTTTTATAATCCCAACATGTCTGAAACAGAGGCTGACATAAGATGGGTTCCCGAGCTCCCAGTGTCATGGGCGGCAAGGTGATGGGGGAGGCCACGGTGTTGCATCGGCAACCTTCCTCAGGAGATCTCAAGCTAGTTGGAGGATCATCGGTTGCTACTCCTAGTGCTAGATCTGCGACGACGGTGTCTGATACTCAAGCTGAGATACACATTCTGAATCCTCCACTTGGATGGGAGAAACTAAGGCCTAGAACTACCGGGAGTCCATCAGATCTGAAGACTGTGGATGTTGCTTTGGTTGATGGTAAACTTATCTATCCTAAGAAGGAGGCAGACGAAAATGCAAGAAAATGGAATAAATGTCTTATTGGGTACATCATTGACTTCTGTCCAAATATCCCGATGCTAACGAACCACTTTGAATCTCTCTGGAAAACACGAAGCTTCTTTGAAGTGTTTGATAGAGGCAATGGCTTCTTCTTGGTCAGGTTTGACGAGCTGGAAGATATGAATGATGCTTTGAAGGGGTAATGGTTGGTGAAAGGAAGGTCGGTTGTCTTTAAGAAATAGAAGCCTGGGGAGGATTACAACAGATTCGTCTTCTTCGACGTTCCAATATGGATTGACATATTGAACCTCCTAACCGAACTATGGGATTGCAGAACATTCAGTAGGATTGGTTCGCTCTTGGGAAAGCCTGTGAGGATGGATGATGATACCGTCAACTTGAGGAGTCTTGATGTTTCCAAGATACAGGTTCTGATGAACAAGGATGCAAATTACCCAAAGAAGATTACTATGAGGAGTGATGCAGGGGAAGAGCATACTATCATTCTAGACTATGAATGGATACCTTACAGATGCTCTATTTGTGGATGCTTGGGGCATGGTGAATCTCAGTTGAAACAGCCCACTAGGATACTAAGGCCTAATGTGAATGTTAATCAAAGGAAGGTTTGGGAAGTTAGGAAAACTTCTGTAGATGAAGTGCTTGACAAAAGTCTTGGGGTCCAGTCATATGTTATTTCTGAATTTGTGATTGAAGAGATTACTGATGAAGCTGAAATTCTTAAGGGTAAGCTGAAAGTTGGACAGGACGAAGTTGTTGCTGAAGATGAGGTTTTGTCAAAATTAGTCAGTGAAGGAGTTGGTGCTAGTAGCAGCATCTCTGTCCCTTCAACACATGTGGTGGTACAGATGTACTCTAATGACTCTCCAGATAGCTCAAATGTTGTTAAGAATTTAGTTGAACCAAATGACAGAAGAAGAAACATATTTCCTCCTGACCATCAAGTTAAACATAGTACAGGCATATTTCATAGGATTGCATAGTCTAATTTCTCTCCGATCTTGGCTCAAGTGGAGGAGCTGCATGTTATTTCTGATGATGCTGAGGCTGATAGTTTAACAGCCGAGCTATCCAAATGACTCCCTCTCTTTTAATCTCTTCTTGGAATGTTAGGGGTCTTAGTAACAAGATTGGACCTATCCAAGAAGAGCTAAGAAGGATGAATGGTGATATAGTTATTCTTGTAGAAACAAAAGTGAGAATAGAAAAAGTTAATTCTCTTTTGTCTAGATATTTCCCTGATTATAGCTACATAACTAACCATAGGTCTCATTATCTAGGAAGAGTGATTATTTTATACAAAAATTGTTCCATTATTTCTATTGAGGAAACTGATCAGTTTATTCTTGCTAAGGTGATTGTTAAGGACTTCTCTTTCTTAATGTCTACTGTGTATGGCCATAATGATGATGTGGAGAGATATAAGCTCTGGGAATATATAGAAACTTTGAGTTGTTCTATTAATGAGCCTTGGGTTCTCCTAGGTGACTTCAATGTGGTGAGATCTAAAGTTGAAAGAATCAACATTCAACCTCCAACTAAGAAGTCTATGGAAGACTTCAATAGTTGCATGATTAACTATGGTCTTTATGATATGAATTTGGGGGGGGGGGGCTTTTTACTCCTGGGATAATAAGCAGAGTGGTGACAAATTTATCACTTCTAAGATTGATCGGATTTTGCATAATACTCAATTCATTGCTAGTGTTGCATATTTTTCTGGTGAGCTAGTTTCTACTTCTATTGGTGATCACAGGAGAATTGTCTTAAAGATTAGTAACCCCAGGATCATGAAAACCCCTTTTAGATTTGTTAATGCTTGGACTCAAAGGTAGGATTTTATTGCTAAGGTTAAAGATGCTAGGGACATTGATGTTGATGGTTATAGTATTTTTGTTTTGTATAGAAAGTTGGAATCAGTGAGGAATTCTCTCTTGAAGTGGAACAAAGAAGTGGTTGGGGACCTTTTTGTTAATGCTAAGAAGATTAGGTTTCAGGCGAATGAGGCTCAAAGTGTGGTAGATATGGATCCCATGAATGAAGGAAAAAGAGAGTTTGCTAATCTTCTTAGGAAAGAAGCTAATAAGGCTGAGTTGGTTGAAGAATCTCTTCTTAAACAAGGCGAATGAGGCTCAAAGTTTGGTAGATATGGATCACATGAATGAAGGAAAAAGAGAGTTTGCTAATCTTCTTAGGAAAGAAGCAAATAAGGCTGAGTTGGTTGAAGAATCTCTTCTTAAACAAAAGTCGAGGGTTCAATGGCTGAAGGAAGGTAATGCTAACTCGAATTTTTTTTACTCATCCCTCAAGACTAGAAGACACAGGAATAGCATGAAGAGCTTGATGATTAACAATGTGAGCATTGCTAATTATGAAGAGATCAAGAAGGTTGTCAAAGAGTTTTATATGAAGCTTTTTAACAATAGTGACTCTGCAGGGGATGTTTGGAGAGATAGTTGGAATGGGAACATCTTAACTACTGATCAAGCTAGGAAGATCATTGTTCCTGTTACCAGGAAAGAGGTAGATGATGTTGTGAAAAATCTTAACTCTGATAAAGCTCCTGGGCCATATGGGTTTAATGGGTGCTTCTATAAGGCTGCCTGGAGTGTTATTGGGGATGATACTTTTGACGCTGTCAAGGAATTTTTCTCTAGTGGAACCATGCTTAAAGAAGCTAACAAATATTTTATTACTCTGATTCCTAAGGGACAAGATTCTTCTCATATTACTAATTGGAGACATATAGCCTTATGTAGCACTTTCTATAAGATTGTGTTGAAAATCATGGCTAATAGAATGAAGCCTATCCTTCCTTCAGTTATTGATTGCAATTAGTGTGCTTTTGTTGGGGGTAGATCTATGAAGGATGCTATTCTTTTAACTAATGAGATTCTGAGTGATTTTAGTAGAGATTCTAATAGTATGTGTATTCAAGCAGATGTGACGAAGGCTTATGATTCGATGAGTTGGAAATTTCTTTTCTCTGTTCTTTTTAAGATGGGCTTCCCTTTAAAGTGGATTAGTTGGATAGAAGCTATTTTTTATTCCACATCTTATCAAGTTCTTGTGAATGGTGAGCCTACTGAGACTTTTTATCCTATGAATGGAATTAGACAAGGAGACCCTTTAGCTCCTTATCTATTTGTGATCGTGATGTAGGGGTTTTCTAACATGATGAAGAAAGGTGTCCAGCTTAAAGAGTTACAACCAATCAAATCTCACAGTCTTGAGCCTATCTCTCATCTCATATTTGATGATGACTTGATGGTTTTCTTGAAGGCTACCACTGATAATGCTCATTATATTCATAAAGTTTTGAGTGGTTTTGGCATGATGTCTAGTTTGAAGTTGAATGCCAATAAAAGTTCTATTGTTTTCAGTAAGAAGGCTAAGGCTGATCTGATTCTTGGGATCCTCGATATGAAAAAAAGAGTTGTTAGAGATTTGAAGTATTTGGATATTCCTATGTTTATGGGTAAGCTTTCAAAAAAACATTGTTATAGTTTGATTGACAAGCTTAAGAAAAGATTAGACTCTTGGCAAGCTAGATTGCTGAGTTTGGCTGGGAAATTGGATCTTATTAAGCCGACTCTTTCTTTTTTGTATCTGCACTAGATTTCCTCTTTTCCTATCCCCTCTTGTGTGTCAGATTCTATTGATAAGATCATCATGGATTTCTTGTGGGGTCAGTCTAAAGGTAGAAGTAATGTTCATCTGGTTTCTTGGGATAAAATCTCCCTCCCCTTTTCGGAAGGCAGTCTTGGCATTAGGAAATGTAGAGATATGGTATGAGCTTGTATTCTTAAGAATGCATGGGATTTGAATAATATGAAATATAGTCTCTGGGTGAAATGGATCAATGATAAATATTTAAAGAAAGATACCTTTTGGAATATTAAGTCTTCCCTGAACTACTCTTGGTTGTTTAATAAGATCTTAGCTACTAAATTTACCCTCTTGAATCTTGTTAAGTTCAATATTGGGTTAAATTCTTAGTTTAAAGTGTGGAAAGCTCCTTGGGTTAATGGCAAGTTTCTTTATGAGTGTGATGAGAAGCTTAATCCTATTAATATTGGGATCGTCACAGAAGCTAAGTTGAGTTCTATCATGAAGCTTGATAAGTGGTATTTACCTAATTCTAGAGTTGCTGGTCTGGTAGCTAAGGTCATTGAAGACAATAATACTAAGATTGGAAGTGTGGATTCCATTTCTTTTCTGGACAAATCTGAAGTTAGTCTGAAAGATTTTTGGGAAGCAACTAGAACCAAAGGCATGGAAAATTCTATTTTCTCATGGTTATGGAAGTGCAAAGCCCCTAAAAATCACTTGGTTCGTGCTTGGAAAGTGTACCTAAATAAGCTCCCCACTCAAGATTATAGTAGGAGAATGGGCATTATAGTGGTTTCTAGGTGTCATATTTGCAAGGCAGACTATGAGAATACTTCTCACATCTCTTTCCAGTGTGAGTACTCTTATAATGTTTGGAAGGCCTGCTTGGAGGGTGGTCTCATTAATTCTATTCCAGTTGATATGAATGATGTTAGTCATGTTAGTCTCAAGTCTCAATACATAACCTGCCTTGTGGTTTTGTACTTTTTATGGAATGAAAGGAACAAGAGGGTGCATAATAATGCTGCTAGAGAACCTGGTATCCTGATGAAGTTGATTAAATAGGTGGTGGATGATTTGAGCTGAAGTGGTTGATAGTGCTATGTTTTGAGGTGTTTGTTGGCCTTGTTCTGGGTCTTGGGCCTCATTAGTGTTTCTCTTCTTGGTGTTGGCTGCTAGTGATGGTTGAGTATCCTCTTCTAGTGTGAGGCTCCCCTCTCACTATTCTTTGTTGTCTCTCTTGGTGATGTTGCCATTGAGGGAGGTTAGGTGAAGGTCGAGTATCCACTCTTCTTGAGTGTGAGGCTCCCCTCTCCCTTGTCGTTTCTTTTGGTTTGGCTTTGGTTTGCTTGCCTATAGTTAGTGGCCCATTTGTTGGAGGTCTGGTGAAGGTCGAGTATCCATTTTCCTTTGAGTAGTTGATGTGGTCATGTTGTTGCTCCCCTCTCACTGTTCTCTCACAGTGATGGTTGAGTGTTCTTTTAGTTGGTGATCTTGTTGTGTTAAGTTTTTGGAGCCGATGCTTTCTTTTGTGGCTCCCCTCTCACTGATTTTCTTCAGTGATGGTTGAGTGCTCTCTGTTCCCATGATGGTGAGGAGTTTGTCATGGTGGTTTTTGCTGATGCTTCCTTAGTGTTGAATGTTTTCCCTATGGTTGAGTTTGAGGTTTCTTTCTCTCTAATGCTGGAGTTGCTTCTTTGATGGTTGTTGATAGCCTGCATTTGGGACATTTTGTTGATGTGTTTGGATGTTGATGTATGTTGTTTGAGGTTTTGGTTGTTTGCTAGCTTGTTTATGTGAAGGTTGTGTGATGTTTATAGACTTCTGCTATCTGGTTATTCTTCTGGCTGTTGGGGTTTTGGTGAAGGTTGAGTTTCCTTTGGGTGATGATGCTTCCCTTCCCCAGGATGTTGTTTGTGTCTTTTGGGCCTTCTTGATGCTATGCCAAGAGAAGATGTTGAAGTGTTGGATGAGCTGATTTTTCCTTTTGCTCCTTGTTGTGTTCTTTTGCCTGCTACTGATCCCTTCTCTCTGTTCTGGTTGTTGTTCCCCTCTCACTGGGATGATGAGCTCCTCTCTTACAGTGATGGTTGAGTTTTGGTCTGGTTTGATGGGTTGTTTTCTATTGTTTGGACTTTGCTGCCCTTCAGACTATTTGCTAAAGATCAAGGGGCTTTTGGTGTTTCTTGATGGTGCTCCCCTCTCACTGTTTCTCTTACAGTGATGGTTTGGGTATGGTTGCTTCTGCAGGCTCTTTGATCTTATAGCTTCATTTTCCGACATGTTGTGGTCATGTTGTTGCTCCGATCTCATTGTTCTCTTACATTGATGGTTGAGTGTTCTTTTTGGTTGGTGATCTTGTTGTGTTAAGTATTTAGAGCTGATGCTTTCTTGTTGTGGCTCCCCTCTCATTGATTTTCTTCAGTTATGGTTGAGTGCTCTCTGTTCCCATGATAGTGAGGAGTTTGTCGTGGTGGTGTTTGTTGATGCTTCCTTGGTGCTGGATGAATTCCCTATGGTTGGGTTTGAGGTTTCCTTCTCTCTGCCTCCATGTTGGAGTTGCTTCTTTGATGGTTGTTGATAGCCTGCATTTGGGACGTTTTGATTTTAAGGATGTGTTTGGATGTTGATGTATGTTGTTGGAGGTTTGGGTTGTTTGCTAGCCTGTTTATGTGAAGGATGTTGGTTGTGTCTTTTGGGCCTTCTTGATGCTACGCCAGGAGAAGATGTTGAAGTGTTGGATGAGCTGCTTTTTCCTTCTGCTCCTTGTTGTGTTCTTTTGGTTGTTGTTGATCCCTTCTCTCTATTCTGGTTGATGTTGCTCCCCTCTCACTGTGATGATGAGCTCCGCTCTCACAGTGATGGTTGATTTTTGGTCTGGTTTGATGGGTTGTTCTCTATTGTTTGGACTTTGCTGCCCTTCAGACTATTTGCTGAAGATCAAGGAGCTATTGGTGTTTCTTGCTGGTGCTCCCCTCTCACTATTTCTCTTATAGTGATGGTCAAGTTTTCCATAGTTCTTTGATGTTCTGATCCTTGGATAGTGGTTGGCTGGTGCCTTATTGTTATTCTTTTGTATATAGTCTTTTCTTCTTTTGCTATCTTCTGATTGAGGGTAGCAAGCATTGTATAGACACTAAAGTTAAGAAAATACAAAAAAAGAAACATGAGTTTTTACCGACCAAAAAAATGTCTGAAATAGTTCCCAATGATATCGAACGAATTCTCTACGCCATAATCAATCATAGGATAGAGAGAGAAACAACCATTCAATATTTTCATACTCTTGAGGTGTTACCTCAACATTGATCATTTGATCCAACTATCTCAATTCATATGACTCAATATGTACTATTGTTATGTATTACCTCTAAGTCACAAAAGAGAGTTCACCATGTTGTTTTGAATTTTTACTATTGAGCTACTCAAATAGCATAATAGCCTTGAGTTGAAAGACTAGATTCAACAGCAATTGTACAATACTACTCACGACATCCCCATTGCATCGTGGATGCATAAGGTGAAGCATTACCATCACATTCCATATTATTCTCAAGTATGAACCCACACATAATTCAAGGTGTAACCATCGGGTTATAGCATACTAGGGTTTCAACAATAGTAACAAAGTACTCCATGATTGTATTAGTCATTGAATGACTATTCATACCCAATTACCATCACTTAGTTATATTAAAGCTAGATATAACAAGCTATACCTCATTAGGGTTACGTATCAATACAATATGGTTATCATCCCTTCTATTCATATGAGTGAATAGGTAAGACTACCTTATTCAGGGTAACCTTCCATTTGTTCCATCATCATTCAACCCATATCACCATACCACAATTGTACAATACTAAGATGGATTACTGGTATGAATGACTACAACTATCGGACACCTTTAATTAACATATTGCTTGCACATGTACACTGAAATCATACGTAGAACCAATTTTACATCCCTTAATATACCTTCAACAAATTATACTTCTAAAAATAAATTCACATATTACTAAAAGCCATTGTTTTCTCTTATCTCTCTCCTCATTCACTACTACTTACTTTTTGCTACTTATTCTTCTCATTTTAATCATGTAGATTAAGCATTCCTAAAATTGAAACATACAAGGCACAAATAGATTATTCATCATTCTTGCTATCACTGTAAGAATTTATCTCATATCGCACTTCACTCATATTGTATTTCTCCTTTTGTTCAAAACACACTTGTTACATTTCAAATTTATATCTTACTCTTTGATCCAAATCATTTCCATATTGTTTATCTACCTTTTAGATTAGCTACCTTTAAACCCTGGATTACTATGAGTGCTAGTTTACTTCTCATAGTGCAAAACTCATAATCTTATTTTATAGAGATGCTAGTATTTAAGGACAAATCACTAGTGACATCCCTTGAACTACTACAACTCTAAACATTCTAGGGTTTGGTCCTTATCAGTAGCATGATGTTATTGTGATGTGACTTTGCTTCCTTAATTTGAAATTCAAACTTTGGATCTCACAAGTTTTACTAAAGTCTTCTTTATCTTATCAATTGAATTTCCTTTCTCTTACTTGGCCATTCAGATAGATTACATTCTCAATTACCCCACTAGAGTTTCATCATCATATTGTGTGTCATTATTACATTCACTAGATGTCTCTACCATGGTGGTTATGCATCATATATGATTCATTTTCTTATCACTTCATTCCCACATTGCTTTCATTAAGGAAGATATGAAAGAGAAGATGATTCTAAGACTTATAATTCTTATCTTCAAACATTCCCTTAATACATTTCTCGTATGTAGGTTTAGTTAGTTATCAACAAGGATACTTGACTAACTAGCACTTGATTGAATCTCCTAACCTCTTTCTTTTATAATCTATATTACTTCATCATGTTTCAAACCCTTCCTTACTTTCCATAATCCCCTTACCATATACTACTATTCTACATGTCATCTTTAACTTCTAGTTTTCTCTTATGATCATGTTGATTCTTTTATGTGTATGATCATGTATACCATGTTGCATATATTTCTTTTTATCCTTCTACTAATGTGAAGTTGATATTCTAAATCAATAATCTCTCTGCTAGTTTCACCTCATGTTTAATACATTACATATCCTTCATTTTAAATCAAACGGCTCATGCATGGGTCAAACTTAGTTTCTCTTTCAATCAAGTTTTTCCTTTATGAATATAGTCTACCTTTGTATGACTTATTCATTTATTTAGCTACACTTCTTTTCTTCTTTTAGAAACTAGTTTTTTGTTCTATAGAGACTTACAATCCAAAGGTAGTAAGGATAAATGTATTAAACTTTATAATAAAGGTATACATTCCATGCTCTCAATTATATCATAATCATCATTCCTTAATCAAGCTCATCATTTCTAACATTTCTCTTTGTTTCAACTAAGTTTGTTATTCTAGTCTTATGATTTACATGTTCATCCAATTCTCTTTACTTTAACTCTTCTGAAGACTCTTCACTTATATGTACTTATTGTCTACTTAACTCTTTTCTTCTATTTTCCCTTTGCTTTGAAGTACATAAAAGCATTTTACTCGATTATATGATCCATTCCTCATGATTGATTCTTACTATCTTGGCCCTTACATACTTTTCTCATATCTTTTCCATATTTCATATTTAAAGTTCATATAATATTAATCATTAAACTTAACCTGAACCTTATGTCGTGTTCCTTTATTCCCGATTAAGGGACTCTCATATGAGGCCCCAAAGTTGGATCTCAGATATCAGTTCCAACCAATTCTTACTATTATAACCTTTCCCATATGTTTCAACATCTTAGTGTATGCAAATTCTCACTATGATGTGGGTATGATTTATCCAGAGTCTATTCTTATTATATTGTTAATAAGAGCCATTAGATCCCAGTAACGCATCCTGCCAGTCAGACCAGGCCAAACGTGCAGTCATGAAGACAAAATCTACTCAAGATTAACTAACTCCTATTAACCTCAAACATGTGGAAAGAATATCCAGTTAGGACAAACTCATTCAAACATAACTTCTGGTCTACTTGATACAAAGAATATAAACAATAATGGAATCACTTCATGATACACAGCAATAATAAACAACCATATATATTCTACAAACTGATAATCTGAATTCATACATATAAGAGCATTTCTATTGATTTCCAATCATAGAAACAATATAAAACAAGAGTTGCATCACATTCTATTCTTATGCTCAATCCATTTATTTCTTTCTAGTCTTCTAACCCTAATATTTCTAGGGTTTCTCTCTATCCCATCCTTCCACTACATGCCTGTCTAGGGCATTCAGAGAAGAATAGACATAGTAGCTTGATACCAGTCAACCTAAGTATTTAGATACCGGGCCAGGGTATCTAAATACTCAAACCTCCCAGAGCTGTAACGACCCTGACCTGGGTTATGAGGTAACCCTATTTGTTTTGGATAATAAAGTTTCTTAGAACTTTAATATAATCCTCTAAGGTGTTTTGTTATCATATGACACACTTATGTTTCAAGTTTGGTCCCGATTGAATGTTGTTTGAGCAATTTTCCTTTATTTTGGACCAAAGTACAATTTACCCAAATTGAGGGGATATAATGCAAAATGTCACATGTTAAATGTACCCCCATGTGTTTTAGCATCATAAGACAGAGAATTATGCTAAGTGGTGTCTTGTGGAAAGCCCAAATTCCAAGTTTGAACTTGTTTGAACAATGTTGGTACCTTGTGCACCAATTTTGGTACAAATTGTAATTTACCCAAAATGTGGGGTTAATAAGAAAATTACCACCTATAGAGTATCCCTACTCCCTCCTAGTATCATATAGAGGAAATATAAATAAGGAGACACCATGTTTTATTCCATTATGAATGATGGTAATCTTGGTGAAGAAATGACCAAGAAAAAGGGTTGAATTTGAAAGCTTAACTTGAGTTGTATCAAGTTGAAAAGCTTATATATGAGTGTCTATCGGCCATGGAGCCCAAGGAGGTGTCCCATATCGTATTGTGAACTCTTGGCAAAGTCCATATCGTGCAAAGAACCTCAAGTAGGTGGTTTGTATCGAGTTACAACTTCCTTAACAAAGTTGTATCGGGTTGTGTAAAAAGTGATGAATTAATTGATATATTTTATTCAAAAGGATAAGTAATGGACGAATTTGCATCTCTAGATGATTATCAACTGTTTTGCAAGACAAGATAAATGATGATGCATGCTTGGAAACGTGTCACCCATGCATGGACATGTGGCACCTACTAGTTCAAAATAATGACACCTCATTTTTACCTTCCATCATGTGCAACAAGTATATATACCCCTAGTTTCACCCCTTAGTGCAATTTTGCGACCCTTACAACCTTCCTACCCTAAGTTATCGTTCATAGAGCTCCCATATCGTGAATGGATGCTGTGGTATCGTGCATGGGCCTTAGTATATCGCCCATGGCAGGATCATATCGTCCAAGTAGGTGATATCGGCCATAGAGGGTGATATCGGCTATAGTGGAGTGGTTTGAGTGGCATATCATGCAAGTGAGTGTCATATCGTGAATGGGTGGTGGCATATCGTGCAATATCAGTATGGTATCGTGCAAGGGTGCTAAGTAGCAAATAGTATCTCATACTTGACCCTAAGGTGAGGCCATGATCATCTTCTACCTTGGATTGAAGCATGATGTTAGGGTTTTGATCTTCCTTTCTTTTCTTGTTCACCAATTGCTTATCCATGGTGATTCCTTGTATATGAAGGAGTTATGAGCGAGCCTTGGACTTTTCATAAGTCATCTTCAACCTTAGGAACATGGAGCTTTGGAGCTTGGAGCTTTGAAGTGGTTCTTAAGGCGGGTTATATAACTTGAACTCAACCATGTTATTATTCATCACCTAAATTGATGTATTTAATGATCTACTTTTAATTCCAAAATTTCCTGAAATAGTTGAGGAAATTATGAGTTCTAGTAGTTTCTTAGACCTGTTTACATGAATTATAATTGTTATAACAAAGGTATAGAGCTTGATGATGATGATATCACCTTATAAAAGTGATATCGGGTGCATGCACACAAAAAAGCACCCCTAACCCGATATGATGATGCACCTATTTCACTAAAATGATATGAATAGGTTTGTAAACTTTATTGAATGATATAGGGGTGTAGTATACACCTCTTTCATGACAGGGAGTCAAGTATAGACTCCATGCACGATACAAGGTCAATTGTATACTTGTAAGTTGATGTGAAACTCTAATTTGGGTAACCAAATATGAGGAAAGAATAGCAACTGCTATTGCATGATATGGTAGCCCAATACACAACCCTAGTTGATGTCTAGTCCGACATGGTGATGGCTTAATACCTCATGCATGACATGTGTCACACATACAAACACCTTTAGCCCGATATGAATGGTGTGTATATACTTCTAGCCCGATATGGTGAGTGATCATATACTTACAATCTGATATGGCGAGCATATGCACACTTCTAACCCGAGATACCTTGTAAAGGTGAGAGCAAGACACTCTTAGGAGTGATAAGAGTAACACCAAGTTATGTTGTGGCTAATACCTTTATAGGTGAAACACCTAAAGTGGTTGATAATGGACAACCTTATATCAACAGTGCCTTAACCCGAGATGAGTCCATATCATTGATGATAGTTGGGTGATTCAAGTGTATGACTTATGGCCAATACTTTACAAGATTAATATGATGGGATAGTGGATAAAGTATTAGGATGGTAAATACCCTAATACAAGATAAGTTGATGAACTTAAGTAAGTTAAAAGTGATGAGGGAAGTGATACACCAAGGTATGGTAAATATCACATCCAGCACTTTAAGGTTGCTACACCTTGATGCATCTTAAATCCAATATGTATGGATGAGTAACACATGAAGTGTGTCATGCCAATTTTTACATTGAAGGGTAATGAGTTTAATGCACTTTGATAAGTGTAGGCTAACATACCTTGAGAAATTGTTAAGCCAAAACAATAAAGTATGATGTAATCAATATCCTAGAGAGGATGAGAGAGAAACTCCTACCTTGTGTTGGTAATCATTTAATGATAAATGTTGAGAATAAATAAGTATGATTGGATACTTATGATAGAAATGTATGCTCCTAGATGTGTGGAGCAATGAATTAGGGTTTGGATCAATAAAATAAACATGAAACCCTAATCGGTCATAAAGGGGAAACCCTAATCCCAATGATGGGATGGTTGTAATTCTCTTATTGCATAAGCCTTGAAAGGCATGATAAATACTTGTATAACAAGTATAATGAGTTATGGATTTGTGAGCCATGTGAATAAGTTGTTTCCTAGTGAGAGGTGACCAGATGTGTTATGGCTTTGTGAGCCGTGTGAATAAGTTGTTGCCTAGTGAGAGGTGACAAGATGTGTTATTTCTTTGTGAGCCATGAGAATAAGTTGTTTCCTAGTGAGAGGTGACAAGATGTGTTATAGGCCTTGTGAGCCATGTGAATAAGTTGTTGCCTAGTGAGAGGTGATAAGATGTGTTATGGCCTTGTGAGCCATGTGATAATTTGTTGTCTAGTGAGAGGTGACAAGATGTGTTATGGGCCTTGTGTGCCATGTGAATAGGTTGTTGCCTAGTGAGAGGTGACAAGATGTGTTATGGCTTTGTGAGCCATGAGAATAAGTTGTTTCCTAGTGAGAGGTGACAAGATGTGTTATGGCATTGTGAGCCATGAGAATAAGTTGTTGCCTAGTGAGAGGTGACAAGATGTGTTATGGCCTTGTGAGCCATGTGATAATTTGTTGCCTAGTGAGAGGTGATAAGATACTTAATGGGCCATGTGAGCCATGAGGATAGTTGTTGCCTAGTGAGAGGTAACAAGGTGTTTATAAAAGTCTCATGTAAGAAATGATAATGTTCAAAATAAACTAAGAAATGGAAACTTAGTAATATAATGATAATAATAAATGGATACAATAATAATAATGAAATCTTGATCATACATGATTTATGCTTATAGCCAAATAAGGGCTATAGTGTTTGAAATATATAAGAGGGATACTTGTTTATAAAAAGGATGTGAATAAGCATGATGGCTTGGCCAAGGTATAATGCCTAGTAAAAGTGATGTCGTATTCAGTGATCTTTGCACAGGATTGGCATAGTCCAATGCCTGAAATAGTTGCACAGGATTGGCGTAATCCAATGCCTGAATATAACATGATGATGTATACTCACATGACTGGTACAATTAATTATTTGGTTAGCATATTGGATGAGGCCAACAAATAGAAATGAGAATGATTCATGGATGACATACCATGATAATGAGTTTCATGGGATAAGCTTGAGATGTTGATATAGTATGATGAGTAAATGATATACATGTTCTTCTCATTCCTTATAAAGAGAATAAATGACTTATTTCTCTATCACATATAGTTACAATGCTTTAAAAGAATAGAATATTCTAAACTGCTTATCTTCTGCTCAGTTTTATACCATTTAAACTGTGATAATAATATTGTTGGAGGAGAGTTATATCTCGCGCTGGGACAATTTTCTCACCCCGTGGGATCCACATTTTTTTATGTGGACGTGCACGAGGGGGATTGAGACCATTTTGTAGAGGAAGAACATCAGCAATAGGGACCGCAGTGACAGCTCAGGTTAAGTGTATTGTCTGTTGTGTCTTGTAGATAGTAGTCCTATGTGTCGTCTCTGTACTCTCAGGTCCTTGGAGTTGGTCCATACTGATGTTATGATAATCTGAGGATTTTGGCCTGAATCCCTCGAGGTTTTATGTTGCTTCAGTATGTGTTTTGATAGAGAAACTACTATATGTTATCCTCGAGAAAAGATGTTACAGTGTATGTACAATGTGAACAATGATGTATATATAAAGTTTTGATTCTGCCTTAAAGAGTTTTCCTAGAAATGGATCTCTTTGTAAAATGGTTTTAATTTTTAGTGATTTTTATTAATCCGTTGTTTATATTTATTCCGCTTAATTAATGACGATTTGTTTGTCTGTCGTCACAAGTTTTAGTATCAGAGCTCTAGGTTCGCTGAGTCTATAGAGACATAGGACTAAGGTGTTGAGTTTGTGTTAGTGTGCTCCAGTATACCCTATAGTGACTTCTGCTTATGCAGAGTAAAGGATAAAATTTATAAATGACTGGGGAACACGAGGAACACATTGCTAAGGGCAACATTGTTGCACTAGGAGAGGGTGCAAGGGATCAGGCAAGAGAAGAACAAGTGCCTGAGAATTCCCATCTTGGCCTGATCAGGATTGAGAATCCTATGTTTATGCTCATAAAGGGCAGGTTAAGACAACTGTAATGCATATAGAAGACTGGATACTAGCATTACAATTTAGATTACCAGTCCTTAATGTGGAACTTTGGGCTTAGAAAGGGTTCCTGAATGACATAGTCATGTTGGAACAGTGGAAATGTGGAAAAGATTAACATATGGCGAGAAAGTAGACTCTGTCATAAGTCTAGACAGATAGTACATCTATGATGGTAGTGCCCAAGGAGGGGAAATAAGTTGAGATTTAAGGTTAGGTCTCTATAATTTTAGAGACATTTACCTAGTTGTTCTGAAAAGCCAAAGTTTTTGGTGCCACCAGTGCAATAAATGCCTAGTGCACCAAGGCAGTAGCCACTAAGTGAAGGAAAAAGCAACAACATGAAATAGCTAGACTCTATGTGTTGAGTCAACCTTAAGCGGTAGATAACTGTGAGGGGTAATAGTCAGATAGAGCTTTTTCATTTCAATATGCCTTATCTTGATGCTATCTGATAATCCTAAAAAGGATTGCTATTATGGATTTCCCTATTGATTGTCCAATAAGGACACAAGAAAGATGAGAATTTACATTTTACTTAGTATTCCTGAAAATGCTTTATAATCTCTCTTATCTGTGTGATAAAAGATGAGATATATAAGTGATGCCTGAAGAAAATCCAGGAATGAAAAATCGTGTGTATAATAATA
The DNA here is from genome assembly GCA_963693085.1 of Alisma plantago-aquatica. Taxonomy (NCBI): domain Eukaryota; kingdom Viridiplantae; phylum Streptophyta; class Magnoliopsida; order Alismatales; family Alismataceae; genus Alisma; species Alisma plantago-aquatica. Next base: position 286,542,594 of record OY856412.1, on the reverse strand, counting down.
TGAAAAGTTAGGAACATGATAGTAAATAAAGTGCATACTACCTAATCACAATATTTGTATACCCTGGCCAGGTATATGATTATTGGAGATAGGGTGAGTATGGAACTCTTAGATTGTTATCTTTCTTATTACTCTGATCAAGTAGTCATTCTGAAACAATCTAGTGAGTATAATGAAACCAAATAGAGAAGTGCTAAGTGAACTTTCCCAACTAATGAGGAAGTGCTAAGTGAACTTTTCCAACTAATGAGGAAGTGCTAAGTGAACTTTACCAACTAATGAGGAAGTGCTAAGTGAACTTTCCCAACTAATGAGGAAGTGCTAAGTGAACTTTCCCAACTAATGATGAAGTGCTAAGTGAACTTTCTCAACTAATGAGGAAGTGCTAAGTGAACTTTCCCAACTAATGAGGAAGTGCTAAGTGAACTTTCCCAACTAATGAGGAAGTGCTAAGTGAACTTTCCCAACTTATGAGGAAGTACTAAGTGAACTTTCCCAACTAATGAGGAAGTGCTAAGTGAACTTTCCGAACTAATGAGGAAGTTCTAAGTGAACTTTCCCAACTAATGAGGAATTGCTAAGTAAACTTTTTCAATTACATAGGAATTGCTAAGTGAACTTTCCCAAACAAATAAAGGATTGCTGAGTGGATTAACTCTGTTAAATGTATATGTTTCCCCTTTGATAAACAACCTTGGGTAATGATATGGGTATGTTCCTTTATGTTTGTTTCATTAACATGACAATCAAGCAAGTATTATGACATTTGATGTACATGAATTAGAAATAATTTGTTGATGGATACTTAGAAAAGTATCAGTTTGCTTTGGACTTTGGTTCCAATATAATGATATATGGAACAAGCAATGTCCTAAAATAAAATAAATACCTTGTGCATGTGTACCCTTGGTGGTAACAACAGAGAAATGAATATTTTTTTTGATAAAAATAGAGAAATGAATATGATAAGGATGAGATGTGTTCTCAACACATATGATGAATACCAAAGTAAGGATTCTGGTATCTGAGAATAATAGATGATTTATGTTGGTTATCTATATTGTCCAATGGAGAAATCAACCTAGTTGCATCAAATAATATGGACATCATATGTTAGGGGTTTATTCTCTGCATAAACATAAACATTGATAAGGTTGAACTAATGGAAGGAACAATTGTATTTGGTGGAAAAGTTTATCAAGCTAAAAATATTTGCTTAGAATAACCCTGTGTGGAATAACTTTGTGTGGATTAAAGACCTATGATATCTCCATGACATTAAGATGTTATGTGGAGACTTGATGGCATGATAAATGAGTAAGATCTGTCTCTCCTTTTTCCTGGGATTTCAGGGACGAAATCCTTGTTAGGGGTTTATAACTTGTAACGACCCTGACCTGGGTTATGATGTAACCCTATTTGTTTTGGCTAATAAAGTTGCTTAGAACTTTAATATAATCCTATAAGGTGTTTTGTTATCATATGACACACTTATGTTTCAAGTTTGGTCCTGATTGAATGATGTTTGAGCAATTTTCCTTTATTTTGGACCAAAGTACAATACACCCAAATTGAGGGGCTATAATGCAAACTATCACATGTTAAATGTACCCCATGTGTTTTAGCATCATAAGAGAGAGAATTATGATAAGTGGTGTCTTGTGGAAAACCCAAATTCCAAGTTTGAACTTGTTTGAACAATGTTGGTACCTTGTGCACCAATTTTGGTACAAATTGTAATTTACCCAAAATGTGGGGTTAATATGCAAATTACCACCTCTAGAGTGTCCCTACTCCCTCCTAGTATCATATAGAGTAAATATAAATAAGGAGACACCATGTTTGATTCCATTATTAATGATGGTAATCTTGGTGAAGAAATGACCAAGAAAAAGGGTTGAATTTGAAAGCTTAACTTGAGTTATATCAAGTTGAAAAGCTTATATATGAGTGCATATCGGCTATGTAGCCCAAGGAGGGGTCCCATATTGTTTTGTGAACTCTTGGAAGAGTCGATATCGTTCAAATCACCTCAAGGAGGTGGTTTGTATCACGTTACAACTTCCTTAACAAAGCTATATCGGGTTGTGCAAAAAGTGATGAATTAATTGATATATTTTATTCAAAAGGATAAGTAATGGACGAATTTGCATCTCTAGATGATTCTCAACTATTTTGCAATACAAGATAAATTATTATGCATGCTTGGAAACGTGTCACCCATGCATGGACATGTGGCACCTACTAGTTCAAAATAATGACACCTCATTTTTACCTTCCAGCATGTGCAACAAGTATATATACCCCTAGTTTCACCCCTTAGTGCAATTTTGCGACCCTTACCACCTTCCTACCCTAAGGTATCGTTCCTAGAGCTCCCATATCGTGAAGGTATTATGTGGTATCGTGCATGGGCCTTAGGATATAGCCCATGGCAGGATCATATCGCCCAAGTAGGTGATATCGGCCATATAGGGTGATATCGGCCATAGTGGAGTGGTTTGAGTGGCATATCGTGCAAGTGAGTGTCATATCATGAATGGGTGGTGGCATATCGTGAAATATCAGTATGGTATCGTGCAAGGGTTTTAAGTAGAAAATAGGAGCCCATACTTGACCCTAAGGTGAGGCCATGATCATCTTCAACCTTGGATTGAAGCATGATGTTAGGGTTTTGATCTTCCTTTCTTTTCCTCTTCACCAATTGCTTATTGATGGTGATTCGTTGTATATGAAGGAGTTATGAGCGAGCCTTGGACTTTTTATAAGTCATCTTCAACCTTAGGAACATGGAGCTTTGGAGCATGGAGCTTTGAAGTGGTTCTTAAGGCGGGTTATATAACTTGAACTCAACCATGTTATTATTCATCACCTAGATTGTTGTATTTTATAATCTACTTTTAATTCCAAAATTTCCTGAAATAGTTGATGAAATTATGAGTTATAGTAGTTTCTTAGACCTGTTGACATGAACTATAATAGTTATAACAAAGGTCTAGAGCTTGAAGATGATGATATCACCTTATAAAAGTGATATCGGGTGCATGCACACAAGCAAGCACCCCTAACCCCATATGATGATGCACTTATTTCACTAAAATGATATGAATAGGTTTGTAAACCTTATTGAACTATATAGGGGTGTAGTATACACCTCTTTCACGACAGGGAGTCAAGTATAGACTCCATGCACGATACAAGGTCAATTGTATACTTGTAAGTTGATGTGAAACCCTAATTTGGGTAACCAAATATGAGTAAAGAATAGCAAGTGCTATTGCACGATATGGTAGCCCGATACACAACCCTAGTTGATGTCTAGCACAACATGGTGATGTATTAATACCTCATGCATGACATGGGTAACACATACAAACACCTTTAGCCTGATATGAATGGTGTGTATATACTTCTAGCCCGATATGGTGAGTGCTCATATACTTACAACCCGATATGGTGAACATGTGCACACTTCTAACCTGAGATACCTTGTAAAGGTGAGGGCAAGACACTCTTAGGAGTGATAAGAGTAACACCAAGTTATGTTGTGTCTAATACCTTTATAGGTGAAACACCTAAAGTGGTTGATAATGGATAACCTTATATCAACAGTGCCTTAACCCGAGATGAGTCCATATCATTGATGATAGTTGGGTGATTCAAGTGTATGACTTATGGCCAATACTTTACAAGATTAATATGATGGATAGTGGATAAATTATTAGGATGGGAAATACCCTAATACAAGATAAGTTGATGAACTTAAGTAAGTTCAAAGTGATGAGGGAAGTGATACACCAAGGTATGGTAAATATCACATCCAGCACTTTAAGGTTGCTACACCTTGATGCATCTTAAATCCAATATGTATGCATGAGTAACACATGAAGTGTGTCATGCCAATTGTTACATTGAAATGTAATGAGTTTTTTTACACTTTGATAAGTGTAGGCTAACATACCTTGAGAAAGGGTTAAGCCAAAACAATAAAGTATGATATAATCAATATCCTAGAGAGGATGAGAGAGAAACTCGTACCTTGTGTTGGTAATCATTTAATGATAAATGTTGAGAATAAATAAGTATGATTGGATACTTATGATAGAAATGTATGCTCCTAGATGTGTGGAGCAATGAATTAGGGTTTGGATCAATAAAATAAACATGAAACCCTAATCGGTCATAAAGGGGAAACCCTAATCCCAATGATGGGATGGTTGTAATTCTCTTATTGCATAAGCCTTGAAAGGCATGCTTAATACTTGTATAACAAGTATAATGAGTTATGGCTTTGTGAGCCATGTGAATAAGTTGTGGCCTAGTGAGAGGTGACAAGATGTGTTATGGCTTTGTGAGCCATGTGAATAAGTTGTTTCCCAGTGAAAGGTGACAAGATGTGTTATGGCTTTATGAGCCATGAGAATAAGTTGTTGCCTAGTGAGAGGTGACAAGATGTGTTATAGGCCTTGTGAGCCATGTAAATAAGTTGTTGCCTAGTGAGAGGTGACAAGATGTGTTATGGCCTTGTGAGCCATGTGATAATTTGTTGCCTAGTGAGAGGTGACTAGATGTGTTATGGGCCTTGTGTGCCATGTGAATAAGTTGTTGCCTAGTGAGAGGTGACAAGATGTGTTATGGCTTTGTGAGCCATGAGAATAAGTTGTTGCCTAGTGAGAGGTGACAAGATGTGTTATGGCTTTGTGAGCCATGAGAATAAGTTGTTGCCTAGTGAGAGGTGACAAGATGTGTTATGGCCTTGTGAGCCATGTGATAATTTGTTGCCTAGTGAGAGGTGACAAGATATTTAATGGGCCTTGTGAGCCATGAGGATAGTTGTTGCCTAGTGAGAGGTAACAAGGTGTTTATAAAAGTCTCATGTAAGAAATGATAATGTTCAAAATAAACTAAGAAATGGAAACTTATTAATATAATGATAATAATAAATGGATACAATAATAATAATGAAATATTGATCATACATGCTTTATGCTTATAGCCAAATAAGGGCTATAGTGTTTGAAATATATGAGAGGGATACTTGTTTATAGAAAGGATGTGAATAAGCATGATGTCTTGGCCAAGGTATAATGCCTAGTAAAAGTGATGTGGTATTCAGTGATGTTTGCATAGGATTGGCATAGTCCAATGCCTGAATATAACATGATGATGTATATTCACATGACTGGTATAATTAATTATCTGGTTAGCAGATTGGCTGAGACCAACAAATAGAAATGATAATGATTCATGGATGACATACCATGATAATGAGTTTCACTGGATAAGCTTGAGATGTTGATATAGTATGATGAGTAAATGATATACATGTTCTTCTCATTCCTTATAAAGACAATAAATGACTTACTGCTCTATCACAGATAGTTGCAATGCTTTAAAAGATGAGAATATTCTAAACTGCTTATCTTCTGCTCAGTTTTATACCATTTAAACTGGGATAATAATATTGTTGTCAGAGAGTTATATCTCTCGCTGGGACAATTGTCTCACCCCGTCGGATCCACATTTTTTAGATGGACGTGAATGAGGGGGATTGAGACCGTTTTGTATAGGAAAAACATCAGCAATAGGGACAGCAGTGATAGCTCAGGTTGAGTGTATTGCATGTCGTGTCTTGTAGATAGTAGTCCTATGTGTCGTCTCTGTACTCTCAGGTCCTTGGAGTTGGTCCGTACTGATTTTATGATAATCTGAGGATTTTGTCTTGAATGCCTCGAGGTTTTATGTTGCTTCAGTATGTGTTTTGATAGAGCAACTACTATATGTTATCCTCGAGAAAAGATGGTACATTGTATATACAATGTGAACAATGATGTATATATAAAGTTTTTATTCTGCCTTAAAGAGTTTTCCTAGAAATGGATCTCTTTGTAAAATGGTTTTAATTTTTAGTGATTTTTGTTAATATACTATTTATATTTATTCTTCTTAATTAATGACGATTTGTTTGTCGGTCGTCACAAGTTTTGGTATCAAAGCACTAGGTTCGCTGAGTCTACAGAGATATAGGACTAAGGTGTTGAGTTTGTGTTAGTGTCCTCCAGTAATCCTATAGTGACTTCTGCTTATGCAGAGTAAAGGATAAAATTTATAAATGACTGGGGAACACGAGGAACACATTGCTAAGGGCAATGTTGTTGCACTAGGAGAGGGTGCAAGGGATCAGGCAAGAGAAGAACAAGTGCCTGAGAATTCCCATCTTGACCTGATCAGGATAGAGAATCCTATGTTTATGCTCATAAAGGACAGGTTAAGACAACTGTAATGCATATAGAAGACTAGATGCTAGCATTACAATCTAGATTACCAGTCCTTAATGTGGAACTTTGGGCTTAGAAAGGGTTCCTGAATGACATAGTCATGTTGGAACAGTGGAAATGTGGAAAATATTAACATATGGCGAGAAAGTAGACTCTTCCATAAGTTTAGACAGATAATACATCTATGATGATTGTGCCCAAGGAGGGGCAATAAGCTGAGATTTAAGGTAAGGTCTCTATAATTTTAGAGACATTTACCTAGTTGTTCTAAAAAAGCCAAATTTTTGGTGCCACCAGTGCAATAAATGCCTAGTGCACCAGGTCAGTAGCCACTAAGTGAAGGCAAAAGCAACAACATGAAATAGCTAGACTTTATGTGTTGAGTCAACCTTAAGCGGTAGATGACCGCGAGGGGTAATAGTCAGATAGAGCTTTTTCATTTCGATATGCCTTATCTTGATGCTATCTAATAATCCTAAAAAGGATTGCTATTATGGATTTCCCTATTGATTGTCCTATAAGGACACAAGAAAGATGAGAATTTATATTTTACTCAGTATTCCTTAAAATGCTTTATAATCTCTCTTATCTGTGTGATAAAAGATGAGATATAGAAGTGATGCCTGAAGAAAATCTAGGAATGAAAAATCTTGTGTGTATAATGATATGAAAAGTGAGGAACATGATAGTAAATAAAGTACATACTACCTAATCTCAATATTTGTATACCCTAACTAGGTATATGATTATTGGAGATAGGGAGAGTATGGAACTCTTAGATTGTTATCTTTCTGATTACTCTGATCAAGTAGTCATTCTGAAACAATCTAGTGAGTATAATGAAACCAAATAGGGAAGTGCTAAGTGAACTTTCCCAACGAATGAGGAAATGCTAAGTGAACTTTTCCAACTAATGAGGAAGTGCTAAGTGAACTTTCCCAACTAATGAGGAAGTGCTAAGTGAACTTTCCCAACTAATGAGGAAGTGCTAAGTGAACTTTCCCAGCTAAAGAGGAAGTGCTAAGTGAACTTTCCCAACTAATGAGGAAGTGCTAAGTGAACTTTCCCAACTAATGAGGAAGTGCTAAGTGAACTTTCCCAACTAATGAGGAAGTGCTAAGTGAACTTTCCCAACTAATGAGGAAGTGCTAAGTGAACTTTACCAACTAATGAGGAAGTGCTAAGTGAACTTGCCCAACTAATGAGGAAGTTCTAAGTGAACTTTCCCAACTAATGAGGAAGTGCTAAGTGAACTTTCCCAACTAATGAGGAAGTGCTAAGTGAACTTTCCCAACTAATGAGGAAGTGCTAAGTGAACTTTCCCAACTAATGAGGAAGTGTTAAGTGAACTTTCCCAACTAATGAGGAAGTACTAAGTGAACTTTCCCAACTAATGAGGAAGTGCTAAGTGAACTTTCCCAACTAATGTGGAAGTTCTAAGTGAACTTTCCCAACTAATGAGGAATTGCTAAGTAAACTTTCTCAATTACATAGGAATTGCTAAGTGAACTTTCCCAAACAAATAAAAGATTGCTGAGTGGATTACCTATGTTAAATGTATACGTTTCCCCTTTGATAAACAACCTTGGGTAATAATAGGTGTATGTTCCTTTATATTTCTTTCATTAACATGACAATCAAGCAAGTATTATGACATTTGATGTACATAAATTAGAAATAATCCGTTGATGGATACTTAGAAAAGTATCAGTTTGCTTTGGACTTTGGTTCCAAGATAATGATATATGGAACAAGCAATGTCCTAAAATAAAATAAATACCTTGTGCATGTGTACCCTTGGTGGTAACAACAGAGAAATGAATATTTTTTTTGATAAAAATAGAGAAATGAATATGATAAGGATGAGATGTGTTCTCAACACATATGATGAATACCAAAGTAAGGATTCTGGTATCTGAGAATAATAGATGATTTATGTTGGTTATCTATATTGGCCAATGGAGAAATCAACCTAGTTGCATCAAATAATATGGACATCATATGTTAGGGGTTTATTCTCTGCATAAACATAAACATTGATAAGGTTGAACTAATGGAAGGAACAATTGTATTTGGTGGAAAAGTTTATCAAGCTAAAAATATTTGCTTAGAATAACCCTGTGTGGAAGAACTTTGTGTGGATTAAAGACCTATGATATCTCCATGACATTAAGATGTTATGTGGAGACTTGATGGCATGATAAATGAGTAAGATCTGTCTCTCCTTTTCCTGGGATTTCAGGGACGAAATCCTTGTTAGGGGTTTATAACTTGTAACGACCCTGACCTGGGTTATGATGTAACCCTATTTGTTTTGGCTAATAAAGTTGCTTAGAACTTTAATATAATCCTATAAGGTGTTTTGTTATCATATGACACACTTATGTTTCAAGTTTGGTCCTGATTGAATGATGTTTGAGCAATTTTCCTTTATTTTGGACCAAAGTACAATACACCCAAATTGAGGGGCTATAATGCAAACTATCACATGTTAAATGTACCCCATGTGTTTTAGCATCATAAGAGAGAGAATTATGATAAGTGGTGTCTTGTGGAAAGCCCAAATTCCAAGTTTGAACTTGTTTGAACAATGTTGGTACCTTGTGCACCAATTTTGGTACAAATTGTAATTTACCCAAAATGTGGGGTTAATATGCAAATTACCACATCTAGAGTGTCCCTACTCCCTCCTAGTAGCATATAGAGGAAATAAAAATAAGGATACACCATGTTTTATTCCATTATGAATGATGGTAATCTTGGTGAAGAAATGACCAAGAAAAAGGGTTGAATTTGAAAGCTTAACTTGAGTTATATCAAGTAGAAAAGCTTATATATGAGTGCATATCGGCCATGGAGCCCAAGGAGGTGTCCCATATCGTTTTTTAAACTCTTGGAAAAGTCCATATCTTGCAAAGAACCTCAAGTAGGTGGTTTGTATTTGTTAATGTGTCGCTTAGCACTTAAAATCACTAAGATAATTATCCTAGAGTTTATTCCTTTTTCAACTTTCTGATTAAGGCTAGTATAGAAAGGGTGGATCCCACAGGACAACTTTTTAAGATTGTTTCTTTTATCCCAATTATTTTGAAGAACTAATTTATTATTTTTTTGTATTTTCATATTTAGAACGGAAAGTAAAAGTCAGGTTGGGGTTTGATTGATTACACTAAAATAAGAAATAAACATAAAGTAACAATGTAATAACAAGAATTTATTTTGCCCCTGTCACAAGGAAAAAGAAACAATTTCTAGCACAAGTAAACTATTGGAAAAAAGACTAGAAGTAAAGAAAGCAAATCAACGGAGGTTGAAATCAAAGAGAGAGAATCGAGGCTCGTAGGGGTTTTCACCACCTTAGCCTAGGCGATAACAACTAATTCTTAAGCGACAATTCGATGAAGGTTTGCGAATTTAAAAACTCACAAGAGATAAACTCCAATGAGCCCATTGGTCTTGGTGCTCATGCTTCCTAGTTTATCATCCTAAAAGACAAAAATCCACGGTCATATCAAAACGTCTATGCAATCAATTTTATTGTTCTAAATCCAGATTTCCATGGTCATTTCCATCCGGATTAACGTGGGATCTGAAGATCAACCGTTAATTAAAATTGATTACCATATAGTTGTTTAATAAAAAGTCGTTAAAACCATGGCTAAGGGGTTATTCCCCTTACCTCAATAAAAGTCTACTCACACATGCTTGTGGAAAACATGGAGGCAGAGGGGAGAAGCGAAATGGCCATAGTCTAATCTTACTAAAGGAAAATCCTTAGGCTAGAGACAATTAAATGGCCAATCTCTTCAACCCTTGCTCCAATCCACGGAAGAGAAAGAAGAAGAAAGGAAGAACAACTAGATCTATTGTAAGAATATAAATTGCAAGAATTAAAGAACACTAAGAAGAAATTCTATTGCTTGAATAATAGGAGAACAAATGCTAAGAATTCCAATACAAAAGATGATACAAAAGATGATCTTGGGAGGAGGAAGTGCCCCTCCTTTTATAGGAGAAGGAGGGGTAGGCTATCCAAAAAAAGAGGGGGAAAAAGAGAGGGAGCCATCATTTGAATTTTCAAGATTTGGTCAATAGGAATTTGATAGACTTTAATTGTCTTGACCATGTAACTCTCTTCAATGCAGATTCCCACAGCAGCGATTTCGAACGTATTTCGCTCCCATAAAAATCACAAAAGCGGTCCAAATAATAGGATATTCTTTTAGAAAATTAAATTTTCTTTCCAATTAATACTTGTACACTCAATTTGTACTTTGGATGCAAGATGTATGGCACTTTTGGTGACAGATATACAATAATTACAGGACTGCTGCAAATTGTGCAATTATACTCCAAGAATATTTATCCCATTTCCTACAAAATCCAAGAAAATATAATTAAAATTCTTCTTTAAGATAAAAATATAATATAATGTAATTAATTATAAAACTAAGAAAATAAACAAAAAAATAATCATAAAAAGATATCTAAAAATGTAAATAAAAGTGATGAAAACACATTTATCAAAATACCCCAGACTTGAATCTTTGCTTGTCCTCAAGCAAGTAAAATCACAAATAAAGTCCAATTTATACTCTCAATATGTCATCCTCACCTTAATAACATCACTACAATCCTCACCTCCAAATTTTGGCCAAGTGACCCGATCTCCTACAATCAAATAGCATAAAATTCTATATTCCCTATCAAAACAATTATCAAATCTAGCTTCTAAAATAAGAATTTGTAGAAAAATAGGCATCTCTTACTTTCACTTTGACACTCTCAATTTTTATTACTTTTTTTTAAGTTATTGCACAAGAATAGGACGAATTTTGGGGTGTGAAAACAAAGAAAGAAGTGATGAAAATATATTGATCCCTCCTCTATTCGACTCGGGATATGAATTTATGGAGTTGTGGCTACATTGGTCACAATTTTTTCATGTGCACTTTTGGCATCTTTTGATGGTATGCCCCTTTGTGGGGTATGGAGTTTTTATTTTGGGAAGCATGCCACACCGGACTTGATTTTTTTTCTGTTGGTGATTCTTTGCTTCTCTTTTTTAGAAGAAAAAAAGAGGGAAGGAAGAGATGTTCTTGTGCTTATAAATTTCAATTTTTTTTATATTTTTGTCAGAGAGTGTCATTGCTCTAGTTAGAGTATTCCTATAAATAACATCATACAAATTTTATAACAAGATAATCCATTGTTTAAATATAGGGAAATTATGTTTGGTTCTGATCGATTCCTTATGAATTGCCAACTATTCCAAGGAGTTATGTTATTAAGGATCCTAGGTGACATGGTGGTTTTAGACATGGCAATTTATAATAGATTTTGCAAAAAAAAATTACTAAATTCAATTTGGGGTACAATGATATATGTATACTCAATGGCCGACTAGATAAAGGCCATTTTGCAACAAAAGAAATAAAACATGGCTGACTAGATAAGGGCCAAACTAAAAAATTTTGAAAATTTGTGATTTTTTAAGGAAATTAAAACTAAATTATATAACATAATGAAAAATTTAGAAAAATAAGATAGTGTAGGTGGAAGGAGTACGTACCACCCACCTCCACCCCGAACTTTAAATTTTGCTCATCCCGAGCAAAACACAAATCCAGGATGGAGGGAAGAAAATCATTGGGATCACCGGGAGGTCCTGGTAGCTCAAAAAATGTCCAGCTGAAGGGGATGTTGATGATGGTTGTAGCTTTGAACAAAGGATTTTCATGGTACACCCAATTTATGGGTGATCGTAGAGGCTGAAAGAGGATTTCATAATGTCTTTTCCTCACACTCCTTCCAAAAGGATCCACACATATTCCTTTAGTAGTAAAGGAAATGTCATAAATGTGAGTGGCTTGAGGGGGATTGGCGGGTGTTCAGTGGGTGGCACATATGGTGTCGACTCTGCAACATCTGATGGGGGATCAGGCTTTGGTTTCCCTCTGTCATATTGATCTACATATAGTAAAATTGGTGTTAATATGAAAGGGACACACGAATTTAAATCAGCATCATACATATTTTGGCTCTCCTCAAAATTCATGCAATCAACCTTGGGATAGATGGATTTCATGGTTGATATTGCAGGTGACTGTAGTTCCTCTATGCAAGTATTTCCCAAGGGTTCTTGAAGGATAAAAATGGGGAATATTCCTTGCAGCCAGTAGAAGGGGGTATATAGATTTCTTGTAGGGAGTTCTCCCCTTCTATATCATCCTTATGTAGAATGGGAATTGGTTGTGGCAGAATGGGAGGAATCGTTTCATCAATGGAGGTGGGATGCTCATTATCCAGAATAGATCCTACTAGAGGGGATTGGTCGTCGATAACAATTGGACTTTTGCAAATGATGGGAAAGGTTGTTGGGTCTTTAAGACGACTCTCTGAGATTGACTTTTCATACTCGAGTAATAAAGTCTCCAAGGGAAAGGTAGGAATGCCAACGTCCTCATTGCACAGGAAATATGACCCAATGGTATGTATTGTTTCTTTAGAATCTGACGTATATGACATAAAAATTAGATCATCATCATCATCTTCGGGAAGAACCATCTTAGGTTGCTCTAAGTCCTCCACATATTTTTGTGCTTGGGCCTCTAGTAAGGTTGCTAAAAGGGCTTGGCTGGTTTCGAGTTTTTTCTGTCCTTCTACTACCATTTTTTCTAAAGCCCCAAGTCTCTCTTTTAGTTGATTTTCATTAATAGATTCATACATCCCAAAAAAATTACCATCCTCACCATTCCCCCCATAAGAATCTTTGTCATGGTACCCAGTATGTTGGTTGTGGTGTTGCTCCTCATAATAATCTTCAGAAGATGGTGGATTATTATTTCCATTGCTCTCATCATGGTGGGAAGATACAATATTACAAGGTATCACCGAGTCATGGGGGAACATATTTGGAACATCTGGGTTTTGGGATTGGGCTTTCAGCAAGGTAGCCAGCAAGGTTTGGCTAGTTTTGAGTTTTGCTGCCATCTTCTCTAGGGACCTAAGTTTCTCTTCTTGTTGAGGATTATATTGGGTATCATAAATAGGTTCATTTCCCCCAAAGTTTTGTTGATCATACCCTCTCTCAGAATATCGATAGCAAGGTTCCCCAAAATGGTTCTCAGAAAAATAAGGGTTTACATTGTACCCACCAGGATGAAAGGGCTCATAAAGAGGGGTGCTATGGGATAAAGTTAGACATGCAAGAGATGTGTGGTGGCAATGACCACAATAATAATATTGTGGGGGATATTGCAATGCCCACTCCATTTGAAAGGGTTTTTTTTCAATTCAAAAAAGAGCTAAAGATTTTTTTACAAGACCGTAAATTACAAAAAAAATCTAAGGGATTATGACTCAAGGTTAAAATTTACAAAACTAACTAAAATTATAATGTTTTTACAAACTAGCGTATTTGTAGAAAAAACAGACTGCCGAAATGGAAACTCAGCAGAAGGAGGAGTAGCACTTCCGGAATGTTACTCGGAAGGCATAAAAAAAGGAAGAAAGGTTTTTTCAAAAAAAAAAATTGGGGTTCGAAGAAACAAATCCGTTGTCCCCGGCAATGGCACCAAATTGTTAATGTGTCGCTTAGCATTTACAATTACTAAGGTAATTATCCTAGAGTTTAATCCTTTTTCAACTTTCTGACTAAGGCTAGTATAGAAAGGGTCGATCCCACATGACAACTTTTTAAGATTGTTTCTTTTATCCCAATTATTTTGAAGAACTAATTTATTATTTTTTTGTATTTTTAGATTTAGAACGGAAAGTGAAAGTCGGGTTGGGGGTTTGATTGATTACACTAAAATAAGAAATAAATATAAAGTAACAATGTAATAACAAGAATTTATTTTGCCCCTGTCACAAGGAAAAGAAACAATTGTTAGCACAAGTAGATTATTGGAAAAAGACTAGAAGTAAAGAAAGTAAATCAATGGAGGTTGAAATCAAAGAGAGAGAATCGAGGCTCATAGGGGTTTTCACCACCTTAGCCTAAGTGATAACAACTAATTCTTAAGTGACGATTCCATGAAGGTTTGTGAATTTAAAAACTCACAAGAGATAAACTCCACATGAGCCCATTGGTCTTGGTGCTCATGCTTCCTAGTTTATCATCCTAAAAGACGAAAATCCACGGTCATATCAAAACGTCTATGCAATCAATTTTATTGTTCTAAATCTGGATTTCCATGATCATTTCCATCTGGATTAATGTGGGATCTGAAGATCAACCGTTAATTAAAATCGATTACCATCTAGTCGTTTAAGAAAAATTCGTTAAAACTATGGCTAAGGGGTTATTCCCCTTGCCTCGATAAAAGTCTACTCACATATGCTTGTGGAAAACATGGAGGCAGAGGGGAGAAGTGAAATGGCCATAGTCTAGTCTTACTAAAGGAAAATCCTTAGGCTAGAGACAATTAAATGGCCAATCTCTTCAACCCTTGCTCCAATTCACAGAAGAGAAAGAAGAAGAAAGGAAGAACAACTAGATCTATTGCAAGAATTAAAGAACACTAAGAAGAAATTCTATTGCTTGAATAATAGGACAACAAATGCTCAGAATTACAATACAAAAGATGATCTTGGGAGGAGGAAGTGCCCCTCCTTTTATAGGAGAAGGAGGGGTAAGCTATCCAAAAAAAGAGGGGGAAAAAGAGAGGGAGCCATCATTTGAATTTTCAAGATTTGGTCAATAGGAATTTGATAGACTTTAATTGTCTTGACCATGTAACTCTCTTCAATGTAGATTCCTACAGCAGCGATTTCGAACGTATTTCTCTCCCATAGAAATCACAAAAGAAGTCCAAATAATAGAATATTCTTTTAGGAAATTAAATTTACTTTCCAATAAATACTTGTACACTCAATTTGGACTTTGGATGCAAGAGTTATGGCACTTTTGGTGACAGATATACAATAATTACAGGACTGCTGCAAATTGTGCAATTATACTCCAAGAATATTTATCCCATTTCCTACAAAATCCAAGAAAATACAATTAAAATTCTTCTTGAAGAGAAAAATATAATATAATGTAATTAATTATAAAACTAAGAAAATAAACAACAAAACAATCATAAAAAGATATCTAAAAGATGTAAATAAAAGTGATGAAAACACATTTATCAGTATCGAGTTACAACTTCCTTAACAAAGCTATATCGGGTTGTGCAAAAAGTGATGAATTAATTGATATATTTTATTCAAAAGGATAAGTAATGGACTAATTTGCATATCTAGATGATTCTCAACTATTTTGCAAGACAAGATAAATGATGATGCATGCTTGGACACGTGTCACCCATGCATGGACACGTGGCACCTACTAGTTCAAAATAATGACACCTCATTTTTACCTTCCATCATGTGCAACAAGTATATATACCCCTAGTTTCACCCCTTAGTACAATTTTACGACCCTTACCATTTTACTACCCTAAGGTATCATGCCTAGAGCTCCCATATCGTGAAGGGATTATGTGGTATCGTGCATGGGCCTTAGGATATCGACCATGGCAGGATCATATCGCCCAAGTAGGTGATATCGGCCATATAGGGTGATATCGGCCATAGTGGAGTGGTTTGAGTGGCATATCGTGCAAGTGAGTGTTATATTGTGCATGGGTGGTGGCATATCGTGCAAGATCAGTATGGTATCGTGCAAGGGTGCTAAGGATCAAATAGGAGCTCATACTTGACCCTAAGGTGAGGTCATGATCATCTTCAACCTTGGATTGAAGCATGATGTTAGGGTTTTGATCTTCCTTTCTTTTCTTCTTCACCAATTGCTTATCCATGGTGATTTGTTGTATATGAAAGAGTTATGAGCGAGCCTTGGACTTTTCATAAGTCATCTTCAACCTTAGGAACATGGAGCTTTGGAGCTTGGAGCTTTGAAGTGGTTCTTAAGGCGGGTTATATAACTTGAACTCAACCATGTTATTATTCATCACCTAGATTTTTGTATTTAACAATCTACTTTTAATTCCAAAATTTCCTGAAATAGTTGATGAAATTATGAGTTCTAGTAGTTGCTTAGACCTGTTTACATGAACTATAATAGTTATAACAAAGGTCTAGAGCTTGAAGATGATGATATCACCTTATAAAAGTGATATCGGGTGCATGCACACAAGCAAGAACCCCTAACCCGATATGATGATGCGCCTATTTCACTAAAATGATATGAATAGGTTTGTAAACCTTATTGAACGATATAGGGGTGTAGTATACACCTCTTTCACGACAGGGAGTCAAGTATAGACTCCATGTACGATACAAGGTCAATTGTATACTTGTAAGTTGATGTGAAACCCTAATTTCGATAACCAAATATGAGTAAAGAATAGCAAGTGCTATTACACGATATGACTGCCCGATACACAACCCTAGTTGATGTCTAGCCTGACACGGTGATGGATTAATACCTCATGCATGACATGGGTAACACATACAAACACATTTAGCCCGATATGAATGGTGTGTATATACTTCTAGCCCGATATGGTGAGTGCTCATATACTTACAACCCAATATGGTGAACATATACACACTTCTAACCCGAGATGCCTTGTAAAGGTGAGGGAAAGACACTCTTAGGAGTGATAAGAGTAACACCAAGTTATGGTGTGGCTAATACCTTTATAGATGAAACACCTAAAGTGGTTGACAATGGATAACCTTATATCAATAGTGCCTTAACCCGAGATGAGTCCATATCATTGATGATAGTTGGGTGATTCAAGTGTATGACTTATGGCCAATACTTTACAAGATTAATATGATGGGATAGTGGATAAAGTATTAGCATGGGAAATACCCTAATACAAGATAAGTTGATGAACTTAAGTAAGTTAAAAGTGATGAGGGAAGTGATACACCAAGTTATGGTAAATATCACATCCAGCACTTTAAGGTTGCTACACCTTGATGCATTTTAAATCAAATATGTATGCATGAGTAACACATGAAGTGTGTCATGCCAATTGTTACATTGAAATGTAATGAGTTTAATGCACTTTGATAAGTGTAGGCTAACATACCTTGAGAAAGGGTTAAGCCAAAACAATAAAGTATGATGTAATCAATATCCTAGAGAGGATGAGAGAGAAACTCATACCTTGTGTTGGTAATCATTTAATGATAAATGTTGAGAATAAATAAGTATGATTGGACACTTATGATATAAATGTATGCTCCTAGATGTATGGAGCAATGAATTAGGGTTTGGATCAATAAAATAAACATGAAACCTTAATCGGTCATAAAGGGGAAACCCTAATCCCAATGATGGGATGGTTGTAATTCTCTTACTGCATAAGCCTTGAAAGGCATGCTAAATACTTGTATAACAAGTATAATGATTTATGGCTTTGTGAGCCATGTGAATAATTTGTTTCCTAGTGAGATGTGACAAGATGTGTTATGGCTTTGTGAGCCATGTGAATATGTTGTTGCCCAGTGAAAGGTGACAAGATGTGTTTTGGCTTTGTGAGCCATGAGAATAAGTTGTTGCCTAGTGAGAGGTGACAAGATGTGTTATGAGCCTTGTGAGCCATGTGAATAATTTGTTGCCTAGTGAGAGGTGACAAGATGTGTTATGGCCTTGTGAGCCATGTGATAATTTGTTGCCTAGTGAGAGGTGACAAGATGTGTTATGGGCCTTGTGTGCCATGTGAATAAGTTGTTGCCTAGTGAGAGGTGATAAGATGTGTTATGGCTTTGTGAGCCATGAGAATAAGTTGTTGCCTAGTGAGAGGTGACAAGATGTGTTATGGCTTTGTGAGACATGAGAATAAGTTGTTGCCTAGTGAGAGGTGACAAGATGTGTTATGGCCTTGTGAGCAATGTGATAATTTTTTGCCTAGTGAGAGGTGACAAGATACTTAATGGGCCTTGTGAGCCATGAGGATAGTTGTTTCCTAGTGAGAGGTAACAAGGTGTTTATAAAAGTCTCATGTAAGAAATGATAATGTTCAAACTAAACTAAGAAATGGAAACTTAGTAATATAACGATAATAATAAATGGACACAATAATAATAATGAAATCTTGATCATACATGCTTTATGCTTATAGCCAAATAAGGGTTATAGTGTTTGAAATATATGAGAGGGATACTTGTTTATAGAAAGGATGTGAATAAGCATGATGGCTTGGCCAAGGTATAATGCCTAGTAAAAGTGATGTGGTATTCAGTGATGTTTGCACAGGATTGGCATAGTCAAATGCCTGAAATAGTTGCATAGGATTGGCATAGTCCAATGCCTAAATATAACATGATGATGTATACTCACATGACTGGTACAATTAATTATCTGGTTAGCAGATTAGCTGAGGCCAACAAATAGAAATGAGAATGATTCGTGGATAACATACCATGATAATGAGTTTCACTGGATAAGCTTGAGATGTTGATATAGTATGATGAGTAAATGATATACATGTTCTTCTCATTCCTTATAAAGAGAATAAATGACGTACTGCTCTATCACAGATAGTTGCAATGCTTTAAAATATGAGAATATTCTAAACTGCTTATCTTCTTCTCAGTTTTATACCATTTAAACTGTAATAATAATATTGTTGGCGGAGAGTTATATCTCTCGCTGGGACAATTATCTCACCCTGTGGGATCCACATTTTTTTAGGTGGACGTGCACAAGGGGGATTGAGACCATTTTGCAGAGGAATAACATCAGCAATAGGGACAGCAGTGACAGCTCAGGTTGAGTGTACTGTCTGTCGTGTCTTGTAGATAGTAGTCATATGTGTCATCTCTGTACTCTCAGGTCCTTGGAGTTGGTCCGTACTGATTTTATGATAATCTGAAGATTTTGGCCTGAATTCCTCGAGGTTTTATGTTGCTTCAGTATGTTTTGATAGTGCAAATACTATATGTTATCCTCGAGAAAAGTTGGTACAGTGTATGTACAATGTGAGCAATGATGTATATATAAAGTTTTGATTCTGCCTTAAAGAGTTTTCCTAGAAATGGATCTCTTTGTAAAATGGTTTTAATTTTTAGTGATTTTTGTCAATTCGCTGTTTATATTTATTCTGCTTAATTAATGACGATTTGTTTGTCAGTCGTCACAAGAGCTATAGACATATCATCTCCTATCTGCCACACTTATAACTCTAACTTTCTATCCTAATGGTCCCTGACGACTCAGCCTAAGCTTTGATACCAAGCTGTTATACCCCGATCTCACAATTACCACTAATCATGAGATTAGGGCATAAATTGAGGATTTAACATAATACAAAGATCACCCTTAACTTTTTCTTCTTTTTCAAACTCTTTGTTTTCTCGCATTGAACCACATAAACTAACTTTACAAGGGAATCTAAACATTGATTTCTCTAATCTGATTTCAACAGTAAAAATGCATGTATGAACATTCATTATGTTTCTCATACTTTTAAGCACATAAGACTTGCTTATTTGCATATATTGCTAAAAGAGGAATAATGTTATACATCATCATTTACAACTCTCTCTTATTTCTATACAAGGACCTAGAGTGATAAGGACCGACTGAACTTAACTATACTCAGACTTAACTCTTGTGGTGGATCTACTCTAATGCAATGATAT
Organism: Alisma plantago-aquatica; assembly: GCA_963693085.1. Classification (NCBI taxonomy): domain Eukaryota; kingdom Viridiplantae; phylum Streptophyta; class Magnoliopsida; order Alismatales; family Alismataceae; genus Alisma; species Alisma plantago-aquatica. The sequence goes on along the minus strand of OY856412.1, from coordinate 286,522,705 downwards.
CTTCAATCCCCACGATTTCCCTAAAAATTTTGAGTATAGGGGTGAGCCTACTCGCTCAGTGAATGAGTAAAATAATAATGCAGTCTAAAGTACTGAATCAGACATTTATCATTCTTGGATAATTGAAATAAAACAAGATAGTAATTTCAAATTAAAAGACTAGATATTCAAAACAAACTTACTAATAACATTGAAGCCTACATCATTAGAAATAAACAAGTATGGAAATATAATCCTCACTATATTCAATATTACATTTAACGAACAACTATTGCGAAACTAAAATCAAATCTTTCTTAAACTCTTCTTACTTATAAGAAACTCTTTAAACTTATATTATCATATTTTAGCTTATGCCCCGATCATATGCAGTGTACTCTACATATGAAGAATCATAACGAAATATGATCTCACTGTACAAGACTTAGCTGACACACTCAGGATGCTAAGCCTGACTACATCACTGGTCTGCAACAGGAAAATGGCTCTCTGGCCTCGGCACACCTATGGGCCGTAAAACTGGACTCCTCCTCTAACCTGAGCACACAGGCAGAGAGTCAAGCCACCTATTGGCTTTTCTATACTCTAGTGCCACCTGGATCTCTTGTTGATGTTGGACACTACATACTGTATTTTTAAGGAGACTTCTACTAGGGCTTCGTCCCCCGTACCACCTGTTAGTATGATCCGACCCCCGTATACTGGACACTGCCAGGGTTAGGTCGTTTCATCCCTACGGCACAGACCTCTCATAGGGAATCTACAGTGTTCAGGGCTGCTATTATTACTATAACTTTGATTATATCTTTCTCTTAGACCGATCTCTTTTAACTATGTATATTAATGACTACTCGGACTATTGAATTGAAATCACTAATGATACTGAAATGAATGTTTAACATATTATTTACCCCTTTCTTAGGGTTTCTCCTTACTCATGCACATATATCACTTCTCATGTATTCAAACATATATCATGTCTACTGATATAAATATTCTCATTCAACATTTCTCACATTTATGCATGGAATCGATAATATATGTAACATCCCAAGATTTGAGGCCTCGGATAACATGATCTTAAAATGAATGATTGGACTACCCATATCACCAAGGTGCACCTCCTTTTCTGGGAGCCCATCACTAAGAACTCCATAGTTAAGCGTGCTCAGCTTGGAGTAGTACTGGGATGGGTGACCTATTGGGAAGTTGATCCTGGCATGCATGTGAGTGAGGACAAAGCGCGTAGTTAAGGCTAGTGGTGGTATGTGGGGACATTCGTCATTCCTGAAACTCTACTAGAGCCTAGGGCAATGGGGTCGGGCATTACAAATGGTATCAGAGCCATAACCCCTCCAGTAGGTGGGGCCCACATGGGCATGTGACATGCCAATCTTGAGTCGTGCGGTCAGGAAGGTAGGAAAGGGTTGTCCATGGTTGACGTAGCCACCCCTGTGCTGGTATTCCGTGATCGGGAGCTGGGTGTCCATGGGCCATTGTGGGTCTGCACTGAAATGGGGTCAGATTATGAGGCCATATAGTTGAGCCTTGACGAGGACGTCAAGAGTCTAAGTGGGGGAGATTGTAACATCCCAGGATTTGAGGCCTCGGATAACATGATCTTAAAATGAATGATTGGACTACCCATATCACCAAGGTGCACCTCCTTTTCCGGGAGCCCATCACTAAGAACTCCATAGTTAAGCATGCTCAGCTTGGAGTAGTACTGGGATGGGTGACCTATCGAGAAGTTGATCCAGGCATGCGCGTGAGTGAGGACAAAGCGCGCAGTTAAGGCTAGTGGTGGTCTGTGGGGATAGTCGTCATTCCTGAAACTCTACTAGAGCCTAGGGCAGTGGGCCTGGGCATTACAACATACCTATCTAGGGCATGTCATATCTCCACTTGCAATAGCATAACAAATATGCATTTCATGACAAGTATATATGCAAATCAAAATATCATAAACAAAGCATATATGCATATAAGATAATATTCAAATAAAATCTCACAATATCACATGAATCATTTCAATCAGCCATTTACTACTAAATTAGATATGTATACTTGTAAAAGCATACTAGATTGGGTTTCCATCCTTGATTACTTGCCATTCATAGGATATGTATTGTGAAAATCAGAAACTCTATTTGTCCATTTATCAAATCAAAGAGATCAAACATGTAGAACTATATGCACTAGGAACATAAATAAGATCATATACACATAAATCTAAAATTCAGCTATAATGTTGTTCAAGCACCCGAATAATTAACTTGAAAATTCAGATCTTCAGAAGATTCTCAATAAACTTCTTAATTCTATAGTATTCAAGATACATGGATATCTATATCCATGTCATCATATAAATGTTTTCAGATCATAGTTGGAACATGAATTGAAGTATTCTATAAACTGAATTCAAGAACAGTTCTTTTCATTTATTGTCATCTAGGGAGAAATCGAGAATATAAATTTAAACTGTCTAATTGAGTACAATTGACTGAAATATTCTTTTACCCACTCACCCTAAGCTGTAAAACAGTTTAAAAATGTATCATATCTGAAAATCTCGAATCCATATCAAAACCCTAGCAATCGCCACTTTCTTCTTCCTTTCAACTCAGAAACCCTAGAATTGAATATTAGGAGAGAAAGAGTGAGAAAAGGACTTGATTTGATATGATTTCAAATCCAATCAGGGGAGGGATGTAATCTTGACATCTGAGAGAAGATTCACCATGAAACTATATCCAAAGAAGCTAAACTTACATGATTTCATCATTCCTCGGACCGCAAAACCCTAGGTCAGCATCTCCATCACTTTCTCCTCTCAAACCCTAACTCTCCCTCTCTCTAGGATTTCGTTTCTCTGGATTGAATCACAAATTATGAGAGCTCCATGTGGGTTAGGTTGACCATATAGAGCAATTGAGTTGCTTGGGTCAATCGCACATCACTATACTTTCTCTTATTTCAGCTGAATTTTCTGTCATAAAAATATTACTTTAATCTGTCTACTGATAAGGTCTAAACACATCCAAAAAATTATCAAAATTTTACATGTTTTTTATGATTCAGTTTCAGATCTCCATTTAAAATTTCAGATCATTTGGATTTACCAATAAATAAATAAAAATTAAATAGTTCACTGCTATATCAATCTATAAATATGATCAGTCTGGTTTGAAACTCGACCGACAAACAAATCATAACATTCTTCAAAATTTCTTATATTTTTCAATAGTGTTCACATTTGAGATATCCAAATTATATCCAAATTTAAATTCAATCAGAGTTACACATAAAATAGTAAAAATCATTTAGTGAGACGCTATACTTATCAAATTCTGTATTCATATGTCATCAAAACCCTAATTTGGGCCGATTAGGTTTTCCAAATCTTAAACCCTAATTATGTGAATCAAATTATGATTAAATATTCTCATTATATTTAAAACATAAAAACTTAATAACCATCACTAATCAAGATTTAAACAATGATCAACTTAGTTAAGCATACAATCATCCAAGTAAACCCTAGTTTACCAATTAAGCTCAGATGCGATCATAACAACAAGACCCGCAAGAGCATGAGGTTGTATTGTAGTATTAGGTGAGTGGTTGATCCATATGGAGAGAGGGGCACTAGAGTTAAGTAGTGTGAGATGTGTTCCTAAAGAGAAAACTATGGTTTTTAGGGTTTAATCTTGATTTGGGTTGATTACATTAAGATGCAAGAAATTGAACAAGAAAGGAAGTAAGACAAGCAAGAGAAGCAAACCCCAAGTTAACCCTAAACAAGATATTCAAATTAATAAGGAAGACAAGTAAGTAGGCAAGAGCATAATACTACACTACACTAGCAATCAAGACACTAAATCAAGTAGAAACCTAAACTACCAGTATCTAGTCTAAGCAAGTGCAAAGATGTACTAACTATCCTAGCAAGGATTAACTACTAAGACTAAGCAATTAACTAACAAGAAATTAAAGCAAGAAAATAAACTAGCATGAAATAGCTAAGAGAGAAATATTGGTTTTTAAGAAATTTATGGGAAGAGTGGGCCTTTTGGGGTAATGTCACATGAATCTAAGTCGAGGAGTGATATAACATGCAAATTCTATCTTTTCATTCTAGATTGCCAAACCAAATAACAATATAAGTACTATTTGAATTACCCTAAGCTACTACTAAGCCATGGGTGGTATAGAGTGTGTGTAGGGTAGCTACACCCTAGCACACCCCATCCAACCTTACGAGGCTCAATTGAACTAGGGGTTAGGTGTAATTTTAATAGGACTAATCTAGTCTAGGATTCTAGGGTAAGTGTTATTAGGGAAATTGAGAGCGAAGGGTAGGAAGGGGGTAGATATGAGGGTGTTTCACCTCATTTTACTTTCTATATAGCCTTTATAAAACTCTAGGAAATTTCACTAATCACTCTTACACTATCTACTTAAATCTCACACCTAGTTGTAGGAGAGGAGATGTTACAACCCGTTCCCAGCTTTACTCGTAATCCTAGAGTTTTAAGATAATCTTAATGTTTATCATGATGTGTTAGTAATATTCTATGTTGTGCTTTGTCTTAACTTTGGTAACCTTAAATACTTATTTGGGCAACTCATAATCATCACTTAAGCATACTATAAAGATCCAAGTTGGGGTTAACATAGCATTGACCCATACATGTGTGTAAGAAGAGAGTTAATGACATTGGAGTAAATAATTAATAAATGATTTTTCATTAATGTATTATCAAAATAATATTGTAGTATTGTATATAATTTGATTATGAATCCAACAAAAAAACAATGAACCAAATCGGAGTTAAAATGAGAGATTTATGTCCTTTTTAGTAAGCATGTATTGAGGACCGCGACCGACACTGCATCGACACCGCGACCTGCGGTCTACACCATGACCGCGATGTTGCGTCGACACCACGACCACGACACTACGTCAATACCACAACCGCGATCAATGCCGCCCAGGACAGAAAATGGTAGAAATATCTTATCTCGAGATATGCTTATATGTTTTCAATGAAATTATTCAATCCTCTATCATCCTAGACATCTTACTCTGTGAGGGGGCGACTTGGAGGGCGATTTCTGGGGTAATTTTTGAGGAAGAATGTGAAGAATAGCATAAATCAAAAGGGGTTGCTATAAATTCAACTTGGTAAGTAGTTTTAACTGTGGATTCCTTGTTCTCTTCACTTCCCCTTAATTGAAACCCTTGATCCAGCGATTTGGAGGTTTGGTTTAACCTCTAATCTCACCTTCTACCTACAACAGGCCCCGTTTAGGGTTGAAAGGAAGAAGAAATTGTGGATTTTTCTCGGATCTTGATACGGATTCGATATCTTCAAATATGGGCTATGTTTTTAGGGTGTTTTCACACCTTAGGGTGAGTGGGTACTTCCTTTAAATAGTAGATTGCACGAAAATCAGTTAAATCATTAATAATTTTCAATTGATTAGTATGCAAGTGCAACCCTGAATGGTCGATTTGATCTAGCTTTTGCAAGATGATTTGATATGGATTATTCCTCTGTTGTGATGAATTTTAGATTATGAAATCAGATTAGAAATGAGCGCAATCCATCTAATTGGTCATTCTTAAAGTATTTGCAGAGGTTATAAAATTAAACTAAAATTTAAGATTTTCGGCTATGATTGAAATTGTTGAATAATTGGATAAAGAAGTTACCTAGTTGAATCTCCTTGGTTATTTATGATTGTTTTATTTGTATGTGTATTTCATATATGTCAGATAAGATCTTGCATTTCATTTGGCATGGAAACCCTAGTTTAGTTTATTATAGGGTTTCATATATATTTGATTATATGTGAATTGCTGAGAGAAATTCTTATTGAATGATGTTATGATGAATTCAATCCTTATGTGAGTTATGTGATAAGTGAATGAGGTCAATGAAACCCTAATGATAGGGTGTTCAGTGAAACAAGTATTGTGATATCAATGTTTCTCAGTTTGAGATGTGGTGATGCTTAACAGTTCAATTGTGGTAAATGTTATCAGATGGTTCATGAAATGAATGATTTACAAAGATGAACAAAGATATGTTGATGTGATGATTGAATTGTGAATTCAAAGAGTGAATTAGACATGTAGATTCCCTAAACACTATAGAATCCTCATAGGATGAGGCATGTGCTGTGAGGAGGAACTAGCTTCCCGACTGGAGGTAGTCCAGATTGAGGTAAGCTGGAGCACACCAGTAGGGTGTGGGGGTCTTGACCAGTAGGGTAGACTCCTTATAGTTGTGTGGTACCCAACACCAACCAGGGATGTCGATGGTACCTATATAACATGTTGAGTGATCAGTGGTCAGTAGGTCCACTGATGCACAATAAGCCTGAGGGCTTGACTCACCGCCTGAGTACCCAGGTTGAGAGGTGGAGTCTGATATATCTGGCTGCTCCCATTAGACGTCGAGAGGTAGACGTGCCGAGGCCTGCTGCAGATGAGGTCTTACTCAAGATATAGGCTTAGGAACTCGGGCATGCTTCTAAGCCTTGTACATTGAGGTCGTAGCTTGCTACAATTCTTTCACATGTTGTGGTACACCTCATGTGGGTTCAGGGCATAATAAGATGAATGAGAGGTTAAATAAGTGTGTGTAGTTATTCAATTATTCTTTGTTGTTTCTGAGTTATTAGCTCTCTTTGAGATTAATTAAGCATGTTCATATATTGATTCACTCTTGTAGATATCTAGAGTATCATGCCATATTTATGATTGTCAATTATTAGACTCTTTCAAGCTTACTATTATTATAATTGATATCGGTTGCTCAAAAGTATATATGTAATTATATCAGTGGGAAATGTAGTTGGAACCCCATGTCGATCTGAATGAATCAATCTTTCCATAGAGGTCAATCTTTGCCTGCTATCATTCCAATTTCCATTACAAAAGTCATTAGTATTTTTGGCATTAGAAGATATTTTGGACTCGTAATTATTCCAAAGAATACTACTAATTCTGCAACAAAACCACTCATTCTCGGTAATGCAAGAGAAGCCATGGAAAAACTACTGAGATACTGATGTAAGTTCTTCCCTTCTGAATCAGATAGATTCATTTCTGAAAAGGGCTGACAATAAGTTCTTTCAAAATTGATTATTTGTTCCTCTGTTAGAGGTGTTGCAGAAATGTCTGCGATCGAGTAAATAGCTCTATGAACGAATGGCTCGAATCGAATTGCAAAATGGAAAGATTTGTACAAGTTATACGTTTCGTCACCACTTTGTGGAAAATTTTTAGGTATGAATATGTCAGATACATGTAAGTCGATTGGTGAAATAGTCTCTCTCTCTAAAAAATATGTTTTTTTTACCGACACACAAAGAAAATATTTTGTTGCAACTCATTTAGTGAGCGAGTAGGCTCACCCCTCTACTCACAATTTTTAGGGAAACCACATGGACTTGAAGAAGCTCAAAGCATCAGAGTAGATCTACCACATGAGTTATGTATGAGATCAGTTAAGTTCAATCGGTCCTTGTCACTCTAGGTCCTTGTATAGATGTGTGAGAGTTATAAATGATGTTTTGTATCTTTGTTTTCTTAATAAGAGAGAATGTATCTAATTATCATGTCATATGTACCTGGAAGAGTGAGAAATAGAATGAATGTATGGATGTTTATCATTAATGTTGAGATCATATTAGAGTAATCAAAGTTTAATTCTCTTGTAAAGTTTGCTTATATGATTGGATGCAAGAAAATAAAGATTTTGAAAAAAAGTGGGAGTGAACTTTGTATTAAGTATAATTCTCAAACTCATGCCCTAATCTCATGATTGGTGGTAATTGTAGGATGCGGGTGTGATAGGATATTTGTACATGGGAAGATAGGGTGCTGATGCAACCCTATTTTAGGGCTTCATCTTGTGTCATTTTGCATGATAATCACATCTAAACATCGTAAATTACAAGCTAGTTCCACCAATATGGTCTTTTATGACAAATTCACTTATGCCTCCTTTTGTGTGTATTTTAGGGCACTTTTGCATGCATTGATGCATGGGAGAGAGATGAAGAATGTCCTTGGGCTCTTACAACCCAAGAGTGAACCTAGCTCTTCCCCGAGCTTCCCTTGGATGCATAAGAGAAATTCAAAGCAAAAGGAGGCTAGATGAAGAAGTTGAAGTAAAAATCAGCACCAAGAAGCCCCAAAACGGTCATGGTACATCACCATTGTCGTGGGGATTAAGCTCCAAAAGTCATAGGGAAGTTTCTCAATTTACACATGAATGACCACGGTCGTGGTCATCACAATGGTCATGGTCACTGAAGACCCCACGGTTGTGGATCCCAGTATGGTCGTGGCCAGCATCTCCCGCCTCACCCGTGGCTATCAAGATGACCGTGGTGAATTATGCATGAAGATCCCAAAAATCAATATGGACTTGGTCCAATTTACACGTGAATGACTATGGTCGTGGCCATCAGCATGACCATGGCCCTTGAAGGCCACCTCACTCATGTTTCTCACCATGCTCATGATGATTTGAAGACACAATGACCTCAGAGCGACCTCTCCTGTGGCTTCCTCCTCCAACACAGTTGTAGTATCCCACACGGTCGTGGTATACTCTACCCCGTACGACCATAGCACCCCACCACGGCCGTGGCAACCATACACACTTACACTTCCAACTCCACTTCCCACCTCATCCATTCCACTACCCACGACTGTGTCATGCAACCCCCACCATGGTTGTGGCACCTCACCACAGTCGTGGTGACTACCTAAACCTACCCATTTTCTCCATTGATTTCCCCACTTTGCCCCTACTTACCCTAGTGCCTCCCCACCACCTATGTATACATAGGTGGCAGCCACAACATGAAGGTTAGCTCCCCTTAGCTTCTTCCTAGCTACTGTAGAGCTCCTTCATCTCCTTCCTTGCATTTACTCCACTCACCTACCTCCCACCTCATTTTTCACTCCATTTCCACCATACAAAACTAGTTTTCTAGGATCCCTTCCATAATCCCCCATATTCCCATACTTTCTATCCATCTTAGAGGAGTAGCCACGCCCTAAAGCAGCTAGTAGGTGAAGAAGAAGAATCTAATCCGAGCTCCATGAATTCCTACCCCATTCTTCTCATTTCTTTTATCTTTTCTTTGAGCATGTCTAGCTAAGCCCCCAATGGTGGGTTGTTTGAGTTAAAATGTGACTTTGATATCATGTTGGGGGAAAATAACTTATATTGAACATAATTTCATTCTATGATGATTGACTCTTGCTTCTATCTCATTTCCCATTATCTTGCATGTGGTTTGTGCTTTTAAACATAAATTGCTTGTTTTGTGATGCTTGATGACACACCTTCTAGGGGAAATTGAAATGTATGTGGAAATCTTAGGAATGGCTCCTAGTTCCAATTAGTGGATCCCTACATAGCCCCCTTTATTCCTACATACATCTCCATTCTTCTACAAGTAAGTGTGGGATCTAAGTATCTAGTGTAAGTGTGATTAGTGCAATTGCCTAGAGTTTCCTAAAGGCTAGATGGCAAGTAACATAAGGTGAAATACCCTCATCTCTACTCCCATTCCTACCCTTGGCTCTCAATTGCCCTAATACCACTTACCCTAGAAACCTAGACTTGGCAAGTCCTATTAGAATTACACCTAGCCCTAGTTCTCCAACTAGTAGTATACGATATATTCTAATAGCACTTGCCTTGTTGTTTGGTTTGGTAATCTAGATTGAAATGTGAGATTTGCATGCTATGGTAACCTTCCCCCAACTAATATCAAGTTGCATTCCCAAATGGCCCACCTAACCATCATATTGCTTAATATCCACTTTCGCCTTCTTAGCTTGTTAATGCTAGTTTAGTTAATTGCCTATGTTAATTCTTATATAATTGCCTAGTTCTAGATAGTTAGATCTTGCTCAAGTTGTTAGGGGTCCTTTAAACTTACTTGTGGTAATTTAGTTAGCTAGTGATAAATTAGGCTCTTGCTTGTTTCATTGCTTAGCTTGCATCTTAGTTGATAATTTGGCTTGCTTGTTTAGTGTAACCCCTTTCTTTAGCCTAATTGCTTGCTTGCTTACTTAGTTTCTTAGTCTTAACCTATTTAGAGTAGTCTAGAGTTTTGGTTAATCTAGTTTCCTTCTTGCTCTTTCTTGCTTGCAATTGTAGCATAATCAAACCAAATCCAACATTAAACCCTCAAACCCTAGACTCCACTTTATTAACATAGCTAACACAAACCTAGCTCTAGTGCCCCCTCTATCCCTGAGGATCGACCCTAATCTTACCACTAGCCTATACTACAGCACACCTTGTGTGCTTGTCGGTACGTGTGATTAGTTGAGTATGTGCATTGATACAAGTTTTGAGAGATCTGTGTGTTTTACCTTAGGGTTTCATCTAGCCACCTATAGTTGGTTAGTGTGTAGCCTTGAGAAGATCTCAACAAGCTGTCTGGCACCATTGTTGGGGATAGAGGCGCTCAGCCTAGCTAGTTAGTGTAGTTAGCTTTTCCTACTACCCTCACCATTGCGATTTTCTACTCTTTGTTTACTTTTGCATGTTGTCATTCTAACTTGGCTTTTGTTGCTTGTTTGTGTATTGTGCAGATGACAGCTATGCATGCATAATACACATTTGACTTGTACCAACTTGGTGTTATACGACCCTGAGATAGGTAGAAGGAGATGCCAAAGCCACTACAAACAACACCGAGAAACTGAGATAGGTGACCATGAAGCTAAAATACCTCATGGAGATGCTCAACCCACTACTACGGAAATGGCTTATAATGTCACATTTAGATGTGTTGGTTGTATATGTGATACTGACGCCTAAACCCTACAGTGTTGGTTGAATACAAAAACCGACATCTATATGTGAAGAGCGGCCAGACACGGGTATCGCTTTTTATTTAGCGTCGGTTCCTCAATAACCAACTGACGCCTAAAATCACCCGCCAAATCTGAATTTTCTAGTGAAAAAAATTACCTCCAAAATTTAACATATGGCGTCAGTTGTTGACAAATTAACCGACGACTAAAGGTTTGTCACAAGACAGAAATTGGGCCCATTTTTATCGTCAGGTTTCTTACAATAACCGACGCCGATGTGTTTTCACGCGTTGTCCCCGTGAAAATTTTCACCCCCCTTTGGCGTCGGTTTTATACAGAAACTGATGACTATGGTCATAATTCGAGAACATTTTTTTATCAGCATATGTAGATAGACGTCATTTTTTCTAGTTGAAACTGACAACTATCATTGAACATAGGTGTCAATTTTTTTGTGGTGACCGACGCCTATTGTTTTAAGTGTCGGTTGTTTTAAATAACCGACATCTATTTTTAACTTAATAGCACCCGCACGAGCCAGACTCTTCCCCTTTCTCTGTTTCATTCCTAATTATTGAGGTTAGGTCTCTGGCGATTTCTCTCTGCCGCCGATCTCTCTGTCGCCTGCCCTGCCACCGCTACGCCTGCCCTACTGCCACTTCTTCTGGAGCTCGCCGGCCGCCACTAATGGATCGTCACTTCTGGAGATCATCAGTTGTCGTTACTAGAGGTCTGCCGCCAATCTCTCTGTTGCCGTTGCGCCTGCCTTGCCGCCTATGCACCTGCCCTGCTGCCAATGTGCCTACCACTGCTTCTGGAGCTCGCTGGCCACCACTACTGGACTGCCACTTCTGGAGCTCATCGGCTGCCACTACTACTGCTCTCACCACCACTACTAGAGGTCTGTCGCCACTGTTGGAGGTCTGCTACCGCTGCTCGCCTACTTCTCCGCCGCCGCTACTGAAAGGTGTGCTTCCTCCACTACTATTCACTGCAGCTATATGAATGTCTAGTTGTGTATACCTGGGAGTTATCAGGAACACCTAAAGGAATGTCTAGTTGTGTATCTAATTTGGATGTATATGATGAACCTAGATTTAGAGAGGACATGCTATAGCATTTTCTTAGTATGGTGAAAGATTCTTAACCTTTTGTATCACATGGGATTCTTATCCTTAACACAAGGGGCTCCAATGCATCTAATGCCTTAAATGGAAGACTCAGATGATATAAAATCCCATCAAAGTATGTAGAAACCACTTATATTCATACCTTAATAATTCCATGAAGTGCACATTATCTTACTCTAGAAAAGTATGTGTATAATGTGGGATTAGTTCCATATAATGGTTTTACTTTAGTAAGTCTATTCCCAAGGTTTGTGTGTGATAGAAAATCCCTTTACTCTATGTCAAATTCAAATTTTACTCACGATTATCAATGTATAGTCACTCTCCTAAACTAGAATTTCCTTTCGGTCTAACTTTCTTGATGAGACTTATTCCAACTGAACTCCTATATCATGCACAATGACATTTCCTAATTGAACCCTAGGTTTCTCAAGTTGAATGTGATTTTGAGGTTTTTTACCCATACATTATAATTATCATTATAACAATCTAGAAAATTGTTGTTTTTGTTATATATTGGGCATGCTACTTAATTTTCTATGGTATAGCTACCACGACTTTTGTTACAAATATCTGAATATTAGGTTAAGGACATGTTTCCATTGTGACATGTTGAGTTTTTTGCTATGTTATACCCACTACGATTTGTGTTATAAAATAATACATTGATTAATTTAGGAAGCATTGATATGTTGTTATGGCTATCTACAAGTGTTTTTATAAGAAAATTATGTGTTGAATGGGGTGGTGAACAAGGGACTGGTGTTATATTTTGTTGGCCTAGAAACCCATCCAAGATAGTCCCCAGTTTGGGACTATTCTTGAACACCTAATCTCACTTAGGATGTAAGTGTATAATGTGTATTTGGTTTTCAAGAAAATTTCAGTAGCATTTCCCCGTTTGTTCTCTAAGTACATATGTACTTGGAGAACAGTGGGGAAATGCTGCTAAAATTTTCTTGAAAACCCAATATACATTATACACTTACTAGTGATATTAGGTGTTCAAGAATGGGATAGGTGGTACACATGTATTATATATAAGACCTTAAACCCTAAAGTTTTAACCATAAACCCTAATCGTTTACCCCTAGACTCTAATCTTGTTCTAATATATACTTGTTTTCTCTTTGATCATAGAATGGATAGATCATGGATGTCCATTCCAAATCGCTGCACCCCAGAGTTTATTTTTGGTCTTGATTAGTTTATTAGATTCACCGAGGAACATAGGAAACAACCTGGAGATAAGTTCTACTGTCCATGTAGGCATTGCGGTAACAACTTGAAAGTCAGCACTGGTGACAAAATCAAAAGTCATGACATGTGCAATGGGATTGTACAAGGTTATATAGAATGGCACTGGCATGGAGAGATTTCAAACCTGAAATTAGTGGATGTCGATAGCAGTGCTTGTGTAGAAGAAGAAATTGCCTTCGATGACATAGATGTGAACAAACCAGTTCTAGTAGACATCGTTGATGGGATGCTAGAAAGTTGTGGGGTAGAGCACACTGATCCACCTCCCATGTTTAGAAACATTGTGCATGATGTTGAGATATTGTTATATAGAGGTTGTAAGTTGATGAAGCTTAGCGCTGTGTTGAGATTGTATAAGCTGAAAGCTAACAATAGATGGAGTGACAAAATCTTCACGTCATTATTGTCTTTGTTGAAAGGAATTCTTCCTGAAGGAAATGAGCTGCCAATCTCAACATACCGGTTAAAGAAATCGTTGTGCCCAATGGGAATTGAGGCCAAGAAGATACACGCATGCCCAAATGATTGTTTATTATTTCAAAAGGACTGTGTGGATTTGAAAGATTGTCCCAAATGTGGTGCGTCAAGGTATAAATTGATGACTTCGAGGGAGTCTAAAACTGGTTCTCCTGCCAAGGTGATGTGGTATCTACCTATAATACCACAATTTCAATGCTTGTTTGCTAATTTGATAGATGCAAAGAATTTGAAGTGGAATGTAGATGTTAAGAAAAATAATGATGGGATCCTACGACATGCATCTGATTCCCCACAGTGGAAGAAGATTGATTTAATGTACCCTAAATTTGGTGAAGAAGTCAGGAATCTAAGACTTGGGCTTTGTATAGATGGGATGAATCCGTACGGGACATTGAGCAGCTAACATAGCACTTGGCCAGTTATGCTTGTTATATACAATCTTCCTCCCTAGTTGTGTATGAAAAATAAGTATGTTATGTTGTCGTTGTTGATATTGGGCCCTAAACAACCTGTAAATGATATCGACATTTATCTTGAACCTCTGATTGATGACTTGAAGAAACTTTGGGGTGAAGGTGTGATGACCTATGATGCTTCACGAAGAGAGACTATTTTTTTGCACGCTATGTTGTTTTGCACTGTGAATGACTTTCCAGGATATGGGAATTTGTCTGGATATCGTGTCAAAGGATCTAAAGTGTGTCTTATATGTGAAGATAACACTAATTCAATACGACTAAAACATGGCGGAAAGACTGTATATCTTGGTCATCAAAGGTTTCTTCCAAAATTCCATCTGTATCGTAGGTTGTGCAAAGCATTCAATGGACGGAATGAGGAACGAAGTGCACCTAAACCTATACCAGGGGAGGATGTTTATGAAAGAGTAAAAGACTTTGCCAATGAATTTGGTAAGAGATCACAATGTATGATGGCCACACGGAGTGACAAATCTTTATTCAAGAAGAAGTCAATATTTTGGGATCTTCCTTATTGGAGTTCTTTGGCAGTCAGGCATTGTATCGATGCCATGCACGTTGAGAAAAATGTCAGTGATGGCATCATCGGTACTATGTTGAATATACCAGGTGAGACTAAAGATGGGATAAAATCCAAAATGGACCTACATGAAATGGGAATAAGGATAGAATTAACATAAGTAGTTAGTAGCGATCGGAGAACATACTTACCTCCCGCTTGTTACACGTTGTCGAGAAAGGAAAAGAAAGCTTTTTGTGAATGCTTGGTAAATGTTAAGGTGCCACAGGGTTACTCATCCAACATCTATACATTGGTATCAATGAAAGATCTGAAGTTGATAGGTCTTAAATCTCATGATTGTCACACTCTAATGCAACAAATATTGCACATGGCAATTCGATCTATATTGTTGAAGCATGTAAGGTTTGCAATCACCAGACTTTGTTTCTTTTTCAATAGTCTGTGCAGCAAAGTTATTGACCCTGATACTCTCAATAAATTGCAAAGAGAAGTGGTTGTTACCCTATGTCAGCTTGAGATGTATTTTCCTCCTTTGTTCTTTGATATCATGGTACATCTTGTTGTCCACTTGACTAGGGAAGTGAAAATGTTGGGACCAATTTTCTTGCATTGGATGTATCTCTTTGAACGATACATGAGCATTTTTAAAGGTAATTTTCAAAACTTTTATCGGCCTGAAGGGAGTATTATTGAGGGTTATGTGGTGAGAGAGGCTATGGATTTTTGCAATGACTTTCTGAGTGCTAATGACGCTCCTGTTAATGACAAGAATATTGAGGAGCATTTTGGCAAAGGAATTTTGGGGTCACTGATGAAAATAATCAGTCATGAGCAGTTGGAACAAGGTCACTTATATATTTTACACAACATCGACGAAGTGAGTGTTTATATCGAGGAACATACCAATTTCATCAAGAGACAATATCCTCGAGCCAATTCAATGTGGCTTGCTAGAGATCATAACAAGACATTTATTAAGTGGTTTGAAGATAAAGTCTTACATCAACTATCTCAAACACCAGATAATCTTACTGAAACTATCAAATGCCTCACCTTTAAACCAAAATTGAATGTTATGTCTTATGAAGGGTTTACATAAATGAATTCTCATATTACACAAAGCGTCAAGATGATAAGTGTGTTGTCTAAAACAGTGGGGCACCCTTCAAGCATCTTCATTGTTTCTTGCAAGTGCAAAGGATAATAGTCCACGTGAAGCTAAAATGTCATATTACGGTGTCATTGAATACATATGGGAGTTTGACTACATAGATTTCAGAATTCCACTCTTTAAATGTAATTGGGTTGATAACACCAAAGGAGTAATAGTGGATGAATTGGGTTTCACATTAGTGAACTTTGAAAAGATTGGTGAGAAGGGTGAACCGTTCATATTGGCATCATAGGCGAAACAAGTATTTTATATTGATGACCCTACAAATGATCAATGGTCAGTTGTTCTTCATGGTAAAAGATAGTTCATTAAAGATCCTATAGATGAAGAAGAGTATTATGATAAGTATGATGACTCCAGTCCATTCTCAGTTGGGTTGCCAACACCACCAAATATTGAAGCTAATGATGACTTGTATGTGCGCGGAGATCACAATGAAGGATTGTTAATTGATAAAAGATCACAATATTAGAGGCATGCATGTTTATATTTTTTTATATGTTTTTATTTTTATGAATGTGAACTTTACAATGTGAACTTTACAACTTTACAATGTGAATGTGAACTTTTAGATGACTGAGCATTCTCCTGATGATCATGTTGATGATTACCGTGAGGGTGAGGACATCCATGCGCCACCTCACAATGTAAGTTTTAAAAATATATCCCTGAGGTTTCTATCTATATGTTCATTTACAGTTATATCCTGTAAGTGTGTTTTTTTTGTTAAATTTTAGGTTGGTGATGTACCCCCTGAAGAAATTGGGGCACTTGATGAGAAGCAAAAAAATTTGAGAAGGTGAGGGGCATCACAATGATGAACAAGTTACTACAGAAAAGGGGCAATGGACCCAAACTGGCTGTGGATTTCGATCATGCAGGAAATCCAGTTGGAGTGAACTGCAACTCATTTATTTCATATCTTGGGAATCTTACTCGTAGCCATTTTAGTCTTAACGTAGAATCCTGGCACAAAGTTCCTAAGGGGAAGAAAGACTTAGTATGGAAGGAACTATGCGTGAGTTATTATTATTTGCAATTCTATTTTTGTACATTACTAATTTTTAGGATACTGGTTAATAGCAATTCTACTTTGCATAGTATATTTGATCTGGATGAAAAGTTGCATTGTAAATGCATGATGCAACATTGTGGGAGGGTCCTAAGGAACTATAGGACAAATCTCACCTGAGATTACATACGCGATGATGAGAAGAGGTTCTTGATTGATTTCCAATTCTAGACATTGATCACTTTTTTACTAACTCCACTAATAATTTTTGTTTGTATTCTCTTTAAAAAATAAATTTAGGCAGAAGGTTGCCACTAAGCAATGGAACTACTTGGACACCAAATACTGGGAGGAGTTTTCTACCAAAAGAAAAATGGATGAATTCAAGGTATTAAGCGCCACTCCCAATTTAATTAATATATGTTCTTATGTATTCACCTATTCAAGATTAACCTTTAGTGTTACTAACCAAATCAATGTGCTTACTAACAAGGCTATCAGCGATGCTCAAAGAGCAAGGCATGCACTGAATGTGCATGACCACACAATGGGTCCAAGAGGCTATATAGGCATTTGCCAAAGACTACAGGCGGAGTCTACTGCTCATTCTGCTACTACTCAGGAGTCCTCTACTAATGGTCATGCACCTCTGCCTCGCCATGCTATGTCGATAGCTGGGAGGCAAAACAAGAAGGAAGATATAATGAAGCCCGCAACTACTGAGGCGGCTGTAAAAATGGTAAAATTCAACTCTTAGATCAATCGATGAATATTGATTATTGTTATGTTTACTCACCAATTTATGTTGATGGCGATTAGCGGGAGTTGCACAAGCAGAGGAAGGAAGGAAAGTTCATCCCTGAGGGCACAAGGGATGAATCGAGAGTTGTTATGGGTAACCTAGAGCATCCTGGATGTGTTAGGGGTGCAGGCGCTGGTGTGGGCATCAAAGCATTCTTTGAGCCATCCCAGCGCAAACCTATCCCAAAAGCGGAAATTTCACAAGTTGAGGTAACTTATTATTTTTTAGAATGTTATTGTGAAAGGGAATTCAATAATTGACTATGTTTCTTTTATCCATGTATAGGTAGATGAATTAATTGAGAGGAAAGTCCAAGAAGCAATGGTGAAGTGGCAGGCGTCTCAGACGACCACTCATACGGTACCTGTGATGTGCCACGCTTCTATTACTCCTACTGTAGAGGTTGGGAGTAATCTTGTAGACCCACCACCTAGCACATCCTCTATAAGTATTTTTATGACATAGTAGCTAGTCTTTTCAAGATGATATGTTTATGTATATATGTATATAACATTCTTTATGTAAATTTGTAGGGGTTGAAGCCATGTCATCTAAAAAGTAAAGAATATATCGTTGCAGAGGCACAGGCTTACCGAGACCTTCTAGGGGAGATGTTTCATGGGACTCCAGTACCAACTGGTGTGGTTCGTCTGAGCCCGATACATATACTCCCCGATTGGAGGGATCTTCAACTGCCATATGCCCACCCAGATTCTGAAACGCTTGGTGAGGCAGAAGGCGGAGTGATAATGTGGCCCAAAGCGGATGTCGTCTATACTAATATTATATGGTAAATTTACATTATGTTAATTTGTTAGTGTGTATATATGAGTCAATTGATCTGAAATTATATATACAGGTCAAAAAGACGACACCCACTACATCTCGGCCTCCACGGCCACCTCCTCAACTACCAAGTTGGCTTCCAAGGGACCTACATGCCTCGTTAGGTCCTAATTGTAGGGGTACGGCAGTATGGATCGGTGAACATGATCGAAATTTCCCTATAAATGTTAATTCCGAAGGATGTTGTAGGTCAATCATACGATAAAAATCTATTTATACAAGTTTTGCATATGTATTAATGCATAGGTATTAATGCAGGTCAATCATATGAAAACAAGCTATTTTTACAAGATATTTTGGAGTTGTTTCGTTATGATTGGTTGAACACATCTATGATAGAGGTGTGGATATGGTGAGATCTTGTTTATACATCTATATACCTTGTTTTATATATGGTGATCCAGTTTCTTATATATTAATGCATACGTAATACATGTTTTGTAGCCACTTACACACGATATGTATAGATTTTGCATTTTCCCATGTGGGATTTTTGGTTCCATCTTTTATTAGTCTTGTAGATACAGACCATTCTTCAGTTACTTCAAACTTCTATGATGCTTTTGAATATTTTGGTAAAAATAAGAAGACGGTGATAATAGCTCCATTCAATGTCGAGTAAGTTTACTTTACTTATAATTTGGACTTAAGAAAATTACATTTTTATTGTGGATTTTGAGTTATTAATTTTTAACTTTCATACTTGTAGTGGTAGGCATTGGGAGTTACTAGTTATTGTACCTAAGACATTCATTGTCTATTATCTAGATCCTGCGGGGAATGAATTGAATACATTATATGGACATGCAATGAAAAGGCCATTATTCTCGTGAGAAATATTTGATATTTTTATATATGTTAACATCTATTATTCTATTACTATTTAATTATGCAATTTAATGTGTTACATTAACATGTAGGGCTTTAGAAGAGTTCAAAAAAGTTGGAGGAAAGGTCCCCAGGAAAAAGAATCAGCCACTAATTTGGAAGAATGTGAAAGCAATTTCTCGACTCCAATGTATATATTATTTATGTGAACTATGCTCATTTGTATTTTTGAATATTTTGTATGTTTCAATTTATAGTGTGCTATACAAGACAACGGTTGGGCATGTGCCTACTATGTGATGTGATTTATGGACCTAATCATCTAATATGTCGTAATGGAAATCGATACTATACATCAGGTATTATATATAGTCTCATTGGATAATATGAGATATATCAATCTTATTATTATTAATTATATATATACGTCATTCTCTTTGTAGGTGTTTAAAACTGACTTCAGGATAGGTGGAAATTTATTAGATGTACATACTCCCTATATGAGGGAGGAATTAGATGTTGTAAGAGAAGAATGGGCAAAAGCACTACAAGTAGTGGGAATTTTTAAATATAATTGGGACAATAATGACAATGATGGCAATGATTAATAAAGAATGATATTTCTAAACTTTGTTCTCATAATTATTTTTTTGTGAATGTGAATGACTTTTTCTGAATTGTCATATGTGTGAATGTGAATGACTTTTTTTGATCAATACATGAATGTCTGGATGTGAAAAGAGATGAAATGAATGGAACTGAATGTGAATGTAAATGACTTTTCATGTTTCTACATGTATATAATCAATACATGTGTCTGAATGTGAATGACTTTGTAGGTTTGTGGCTTGTTGTTGGCAGATATCAATGGATGATGTAAACCTGCAGTTTAGAACTGAATTGTAGGTTCTGCATCCTACGACCAGCCATATAGCAGGCCTGCAAACTGATAAGAAAAAAAATCAGAACATAGGCGTTGGTTATTTGTATAAAACTGACACCAAAGACATACAACGTCGGTTATTAGCAAAAAACTGATGTATCTTCCATGGCTGGCATCGGTTATCAGTAAGAAATGATACCTATTGTGGCCAGGCATGGCCGTGCTGGCAGGGATATGGCGTCAGTTATTGTTTAATAACCGACGTGTTTAACCATGATATAGTGTCAGTTTTCTGTACTAAGTGACACTTATAGTTCCCGTACTGGCGCGTTTTCAGTGGCGGGAAGGGTTATGGCCTCGGTGTTTGTTTAATAACTGACATATTTGATCATGATATAGTGTCAGTTTTCATTAAGAACTGACGCCTATAGTTCCCTTGCTGGTGCGTTTTCAGTGGCGGAAAGGGTTATGGCATCAGTTAGAAACCGACGTTGAAGGTGTCGACTTTTAGCGGCGCCCACTTGGGTGTCGCTTGGAAACCGACACTAAAGGTTCTAAATAAATGACGCCAAAAGCCTTTTCTATAGTAGTGACCACAACCCAACCACCCTCTCCATGAATACTTCATTGCAAGGAACTACAACTCCCCAATTTCCACCTTAGTTGACCAAATGTCATGTCAACAATTCTCCATTCCACTCGTACTTCTTGGACTCCTTCCTACTTACTATGGGATGGATAATGAGAACCCCTACCACCATATCGACGCCTTTCTGGAAACTTGTTCCACTTTCTGCACACCCGCCGCCACCGACGACTCCATCCAAAGAACCCTTTTCCCTTTCTCTCTAAAAGAAAAATGCAAGGAATGGTTGGAATTGGTGACATGGAACGTAGTAAAGAACAAGTTTCTCAAAAAGTTCTTCCCAATTTCCAAGCTGACCCAAATGTGAAGATGTATCACCACCTTCTCACAAAAAGAAAATGAACCCTTCCACGAGGCGTGGGAAAGGTTCCAAAAGCTACTGTGTGACGGGCCCCATGTGATGAGCCTCCCCTATTCACGAGGCGTGGGAAAGGTACCCTTGTGGCAGTTGGTTCAAGCTTTCTACATCAGGCTAGTGGAGTTGAGCCAGAAAAATGTTGATTTGTTATGTGGAGGCACCTTCATGGCAAAGCCACCTGAGGAGTTATGGCCCTTATTCGAGCACGTTGCTGAGAATTCTCGCCATAGGGCTTCTACTAAAGGGGAACATTGTAACTGGAACTACATCCATCTACCTCCTCCTATAGTTCCAGCCCAGGCTATAGCCAATCCCGACATGGTGAAAATGATGGTGGATATGATGAATATGATGAAGAACCAAGTTGGTGGCTCTTCTAGTCAATCCACTATGGAAGATGATACTGAGGAAGAAGAAGTGCACGTTTTGCATGCCTTTGGCAACTGAAACAACCAAGGACCAATATCCAACTCCTATACTCCCAAGTGGAGGAATCATCCAAACTTCTCATGGAAACAACAAAATGAGTAGGGGCAAGGGCAGCCAAGGCAACACCAAGGGCCCAAGTACAGCTCCAAGTTTGAGGAAGAGGTCCTAGGAAGGCTAAGGAACCTCAATGAATTAAAGAAAGAGGTTTCATATCAAGGACAAAACATTAGCTGCCTTGAACAAAGGCTTAATCAAATCTCTATTTCACTTGCCTGCCGTGAATAGGGGAGGCTCATGTCTCAACCCATGTCCAATCAAAACAATGATGGCGCTTATGTGAGCACTACTCAAGGTGCTTATGTCCCACCATAAGGACAAGTACCCCCACTTCACCAATACCAAGGACAACCACATACATATTCTCCTCCACCTCACCAACCTCCTTACAACTATCAATATCATCCACCTCACTCATACCAACAACCCCCTCCACATTATCGCCTCCATCCACCACAACAACCACAACCCCAGCCACAATTTATCCTCCAAAACATGAATCCACCACACTCAAGGACACCACCACCTCAACAGCCAAAGCCAAATCCATAAGCTTCCTCTTCCACTACCCATGAGCATGTGAAGGCAGTGATAGCTTTAAGAAGTGGTAGCACCTTGGAGCAGCCACATGGTACTTCTGTTGATAGCACAACTAGTGATGATGGGGTTGATACTATGATCAGGGGTGTTGATACTGAGATTCAGCCTGATGATATCGTGATATAGAGAGTGATACCATGATATCAAGAGTTGATATCATGATTCCAATGATATCGCTATATGATATTATTGACTTGAGTCAGTTGGAGGCACAACTCCCTCCATTCCCTGATGCACTTCAAGAGCCGTCCATCGAAAGAAGGAAGAAGAAACATACCAAGGACATCATTGAGACCTTTAAGCAGGTCAAGATCAATGTTCCTTTGCTTGATGCAATCAAGCAAATTCCATCTTACGCTAAGTTCTTGAAAGACTTGTGCACGTTCAAGAGGAAGACCACTGTAAGGACACTAAGGAAGGTCAAACTCACATAGCAAGTGAGCTCAATTTTACAGCACACCATGTCGAGGAAGATAAAAGATCATGGTGCTCCCATCATCTCATGCTACATTGGATCACATCGCATAAACCAGGCTCTTCTTGACTTGGGTTATAGTGTAAATCTGATGCCTTATGATGTGTTCACTGAACTACAAATGGGACAACTTGGTCCTTCTCACTGTACCTTGTAGTTGGCCGATAGATCTGTGAAAATGCCTAGAGAGTGCATTGATGATGTGTTGGTCATACTTGATTATGAGACTTTTGCATTCTTTCTGGCTAATTTTATTGTCTTGGACATGGAAAAAGACTCGAGGAAAGTGCATATCATCTTGGGGAGACCCTTCTTGGCCATAGTTGATCCATGTGAGGACGGGCACCATGTATGAGACTTTCATGCACATGAAGATATGGTTGAACATCTTCAAATCTTCTGCTAAAGCCGAGGTGATAGGTGCCATAGAAGAGGATTGTTATCTGATTGAGTGCCTTGATGAGATAAGAGTGTCTACCTGCATGGATTCAAACTGCCACATAAGGTAGAGGTCTAGAGCCCATTGTGGAATTTTTTGAAGATGATGGTGATGATGAGGATGAGGAGGAAGAGTTGGACTTAGTGGTTGTAAGTGAAGACCTCCCGTCCATTTCTGAACCATTGAAGAATTCCCTTGAAGAGCCTCCCATTCTTGAGCTCAAGACTCTTCCTAAAGGATTGAAATATGCATGGTTAGGCCCCAATGACACTCTCCCAATGATCATTTCTTCTATTCTCTCTCCGGAGCAAGAAGATACTTTGATGGCAGTTTTGAAGAAGAACATTCAGGCCATCTGGTGGTCCATAGCTGATTTGAGGGGGTATTGACCCTTCTATTTGTGTCCATAGAATCTACCTTGAGGATGATGCTATACCAACCCATCAAATGCAAAGACGATTGAATCCCAAGTTGAAAGAGATTGTAGCAACAAAAGGTCATGAAGATACTGGATTTCGGAATCATATATCCCATTTCTGATAGCCCATGGGTGGGTCCCAATCAAAGTTGTACCCAAGAAGGGTGGGATCACAGTCATCGAGAATGAAGATGGGGAACTGATTCCCATGAGAGAACAATCCAAGTGGAGGACATTTGTGGATTACTAAAAATTGAATGAAAAGACCATGAAAGATCATTACCCTCTCCCGTTCCTTGATCAGATTTTGGAGAGATTAGTTGGATAGAGTTTCTATTGTTTTCTTGATGGGTACTCCAGTTACTTCCAAATAGCCTTTCATCCCTCTGATTAAGAGAAGATAATGTTCACTTGTCCAAGTGGTACTTTTTCCTACAGGAGGATTCCATTTGGGTTGTGCAATGCGCCTTCGACATTTCAAAGATGTGTAACATCCATTTTCTTTGATATGCTTGATTTGTCGCTTGAAGTCTTCATGGATGGCTTTTCTGTGTTTGGTAAGACCTTTGATGAGTGTTTTTTTCACCTAGTAGCTTTTCTTGAATGGTGCGTTAAGATCCGTTTGGTTCTTTCTTGGGAGAAAAGCCACTTCATGGTGCCCGAAGACATTATTTTGGGTCATTGAGTCTCTAAAGCCAGAGTAGAAGTTGATAAGGCCAAAGTGGGCCTAATATCTACTCTCACCATTCCTTCCACCGTAAGACATGTCCAATCCTTCTTGGGGCATGCAGGTTTCTACCATCAATTCATTAAAGACTTTAGTAAGATTTCAAGACCACTTTGTCATTTACATGAAAAGGATGTGGAATTCCATTTCGACGACAAGTATGTTGAAGCCTTCAACCACTTGAAGCACAAGCTCATCTATGCTCCTATCATATAGCCCCTAGATTTCTCTTTGCCATTTGAGATCATGACTGATGCATCGGTAATGGTAGTGGGGGCTATGTTGGATCAAAGGATTGGTCGAATTCCACATGCCATTTACTATGTGAGAAAGACTCTTGATGAGGCTCAAAGAAACTACACTACCACAGAAAAGGAATTGCTTGCCGTGATTTTTGCTCTTGACAAGTTTTGCTCTTATCTATGGCAAAAAAAGGTCGTAGTTTATATGGATCAATGGCCTTTAAGTACCTTATGACAAAGAAAGATTCTAAATCAAGGTTGATCTGATGGATTCTATTACTCCCAAGAGTTTGATCTAGATATTGTTGATAAAAAAGGGAGTGGAAAATTCTGCAACCCATCATCTCTGTCACATTGAAGCACTGTATGATGACAGGAACCACATTAAAGAAACAATGTCATATGAGCAGCTCTTCTTGCTTTCATCCACCCAAAGACCATGGTATAAGCACATATCTAACTTCTTAGCTAGTGGAAGGATACTGAGTACTTGGACAAGGGAGGAGAGCAAGAGACTATTTGCTATGGTAAAGAACTATGCTTGGGATGATCCTAATCTTTTCAAATATCGTTTTGATCAACTCATCAAGAGATGTGTTCCAGAAAGTGAGCAGCAAGAGATCCTAGCAATGTGCCATTCTGGTGCATGTAGAGGACATTTTGGTGGAAAATGAACAGCTGCCAAGATTCTTCAAAGTGGATTTTATTGGCCAACTTTTTTCAAGGATGCTCATGAGTTTTGTAAATGTTGTTTGAAGTGTCAAAAGGTGGGCACTATATCAAAGAGGGACATGATGTCTTAATCACCCATTGTTGTGGTTGAGGTGTTTGATGTATGGGGAATTGATTTCATTAGTCCATTTCCTCCTTTTGGATATGTGTACATCTTGGTGGCCATCGATTATGTATCAAAATGGATTGAAGCTATTACTATTAGAACCAATGATCATGAAGTGGTGTGTGATTTTGTGAAATAAAATATCTTCAGCTGGTTTGGTTTGCCAAGATCCATGATTAGTGATGGTGGAAGTCACTTCATTCATTGCACTTTTGAAGGTTTGCTAAAGAGACATGGAGTGAATCATAGTGTGGCTACTCTTTACCACCCTCAAATGAGTGGTCAAGTCGAGTTGGCTAATTGGGAGATAAAGCTCATTCTTGAGAAGACGGTGACGTCGGGCCATAAGGATTGATCTTTACATCTCAATAAGGCTTTATGGACATATAAGACTGCATATAAAGCCTAGACTGGCACCACACCATTTAAGCTTGTTTATGGAAAAATCTATCATCCACCCGTAGAAATGCAACACAAAGTTTTGTGAGATTTGAGAGCCATGGATATGGATGGAGACACTTCTGGATTGAAAAGAAATTTGTAGTTGCATGAGCTTGAGGAGATGAGGCATGAGGCCTATGAATTGTCCAAAAGCTACAAGGAAAGAACAAAGTTTCTTCATGATAAGTTGATCAAGAAGAAAGATTTTGAGCCCAAGCAATGGGTATGGTTGTACAACTGTAGGATGAAGTTCTTTACCTGAAAGCTTTGGTCCAGATGGGAAGGACCTTACCTAGTCAAGAATGTGTACCCATCTGGAGCTATTGTGATATGTGAGAAGGATGGAGCAAGAGATTATATAGTGAATGGACAAAGATTGAAGGTAGTTGTCGAAGTTGGACTAGATACAGCCAATCAAAGTTTTGATATTGTGATGTTAGTTAGCTTGATGGAGAGATGTGCTTGAATGCACATGATAGGAATATTTACTTCAAAGATGCTTTGAAAATTCTGTGAGGATGAAAGAGTTCAAGAATCAATAAGCCTGAATGAAGGCATAAAATTTAGCGCTAGTGGGAGGTAACCCACCTAGGTTTGGGAACTTTTTCACCCAACCTTCACTTTTTAATACTTTTATTTTTTTTTCCCATGAAATACACACACACACTTGTGCTTGATAGTTTTTGTTTGAGTTTTGATGAGATGTAGGTGACAAGTCTAAGAGAGAGAAAGAGAAGTCAAGGCATGGTTTTTGAAGTTGAAATGTGGCAAAGAACCAAAAATTTTGCAAAATTATCAATTTTCAAAATTGAATTGACAAAGTAATGAATGAAGACCCACCACAGCCGTGGTGATTTAATTACAAAATCTCAAGAAAGTTATAGTAACTTGTCCAATTTTGTGAAGGAATGGCCACAGCCGTGGAGATCAAAACGGTCGTGGCCCATGCAGTACAACAAGACTGTGGCCACCACCACGGGTGTGGCCACATGAAGGTAACACGACCGTGGTGATTTAAGTGCAAAAAATTGAAGAAGTTACAGGGATGGAGGTGATTTTGTACATGAACGGCCACGGGCGTGGTGACCACCATGACCGAGGCAAGAGGAGCACACCACGACTGTGGCGCCCAGCACAATCGTGGCAAGGGCCGATCTACATGCACTTTCATTGCCCACCACAACTGTGGCACTCGCTACGGCCGTGTTGCCAAACCCCCCACCACAATCGTCGCGGCCCACCATGGTCGTGGCAGGACCTGACCCCAACTATTTTTCACTTAAATCCCAAAAACATCATGACCCCCTCCACATTCTAATTCATTTGCTTGAGCTCCCCTCGGCCATGGTGATGTGCTCCACCTCCAGTACCTCTAATTTCACTTCTCCAGCCCAAATCCTCCAATAAATTTACCTCTAATCACTTCCTACACCTCCACCACCTCTCCCTCTACCATTTCCACCCCAAAACCTCCATCAATCTAGCCACCATTTCCATTTTCGTTCTCCACCTCACCTACAGCCGCCCTACACAAAACCTCATGAAAATCCACCTATTTTTTCCCAAAACATTTAACCAATCCACCCTCCACCATACAAGCAACCATCCTAACCCATTCCACCCATCACTCAACCTCCATATTGTATCCTCCACAAAAATCCAAAAATCACAGCTATATCACCACCACCATCTCCACACAATGAAGGGAATTACCAAGGTTGTGAAGAAGGGGGCTCAAAAGAGACTTGAGGTGATCGTTGGAGGCAAAGTGCGCACCAACAGAATCTCTTACTAGGTCTCCATCCCATCCCACACCCCATCACCATCAAACTCCATTTCTAAAGCCCTCAATTGTTTGGCATCCATAAGTGCATCCCACACTCGATTTTCAGATAGCCACCACATCAGTGATGGGACGTATAGGGAGGAGGAGGAGAAGGAGGATAACCTCAATGACATGATTGATGAGGTTGATCCAGAGATTACATCTTGCCAGAAGTAGGGCAAGGGGGCTGCAGTCCCATCTTTGTCAAGACTACCCCCACAGACAACGCTAGCATGCCACTTTACCTCCTCATTGGGAGAGACCACAGAAGCAGTCGTAAGCAAGGTGACAGTTGATGATTGAAGAGGAGGATCACCCACAGCGATACCCCAAGCAATGAGTACCACTAAATATTGACACAAACTCAGGGTCAAGATCCTATCAAGCTAGACAAGAAGATGATGACATTGTTGAGGAGGAGATGGATTTTGAGCCAGAGGACACTTTGGCATACTTGGAGGTAGACATGCTAAAAGGATTTGGCAAGCCTCTTGAGGGAACTTCTTATGGCAGGGGGTAGGGTAAGATGCAAATCACACATATTTATCCTAAGTGAATGTCAAGGAGAGTTATCTCCACAAGATATGGGTGTGAGAAGGTAATTGCAGACTTGGGCATCAAAGTAGAGGTGGTAAGCAAGTTGAAGAAAATCGATTTGTGGAAAGTGTTGTTCATAGCACAAACCACATACATGGAGTTAACCTAGCAATTCTTCACCACACTAGAGAAGTTCAAGGTAAATGGGAGGAATCCATCAAGTTTGTAATGTTTAATAGAACACACAATTTGACTGCTTCTGAGCTGAATTGCATCTTTACAAAAGATCCTGAAGAAGCCAACAAAATGAATGATGGCTTAATTGATAGTGATGTTGAGTTATACTATA
The DNA here is from genome assembly GCA_963693085.1 of Alisma plantago-aquatica. Classification (NCBI taxonomy): domain Eukaryota; kingdom Viridiplantae; phylum Streptophyta; class Magnoliopsida; order Alismatales; family Alismataceae; genus Alisma; species Alisma plantago-aquatica. The sequence continues at coordinate 286,494,043 of OY856412.1, read as the reverse complement.
GTGACTTCTAGCACAAGTTGACAACAGAGCCGACATACAGTGTAGGGAAGTCAAAACATATGTATATCAGTAATCTGTTGGTTAGATACTTGTAAAAAGTCTTTGCCAATACGATTGTAGGGAGGTATGACAATCCGGGCAGCATTTCACAAAAAGACCTCTTTGTTTTACATGGGATAAATAAGAAGTTGCGCATCAACCTAGGGTTGCTCTTGATAGACCACATGAGGACAATTCCCTTCAAAAGTAAAACTCCATTTGTTATGGAAGGGATTGTGACCTCAATTGCTAAATCCCTAGGTTTTGATGTCACCGGACTTAAAGAGGCCAAAGGAGCTCAATTTTTTGATTTAAAGTACCTCATGCGCTCTCAAATGATCGCAATCAAGAACAAGAGGCTGATATATAATGTGAAATTTCTATCATCGCAAAGAATTCTTGAGATGCCCTTTCATGTTTTCCCACTCCTCTCTCCCTCCCCCCTCCAATTTACTACATGACAATCAAAATCAATGGGAGCAAGGCAACCCTGGGAAAACTTTAACCCCGTTGTTGCACAAGAAGAAGTGGTAAAATCAAATGCACAACAATAAGAATAAGAGGGAGGAGAGCAAAGGAGACAACCTCAAAGGGTGAGAAGAAGGGATGAGGCAACATCCCAAATGCATGAGCCTTTAGTGAATGCATATGACATGGCATCCATCCATGCACAACTTAAAGGTATTCAAAAAAACACAATAGGATATGCAGCTCATCCAGCAGTACATGTGGTAGGACTAACAACAAATGCATCAACAGGTCAACCACTTGTACCAATACCACCATGCTCAGGCACATTGAAACCCCAAATGGGGTGAAGACTTCTAGGGTGGTATTTTAGGATATCTAGAGACCTACCCTCCCCCTCGGGACACATTGGGGCCATTATTACCAGTTCCCTCTAGCTCATCCAGGACCTCCACCTCCTCAACAGTACTAGTCAGAGCAGCTTGACCAGCCACACCAAGGAAACCTACCCTTTGATCCCCAACATCAGCCATGATCTTCACCCTACTAGCCCTAAGCTTTAGTTTCATGCTGAGGATGGCATGATTCAAAAGTTGGGGTGGTAGGGCAGTATGAACCACCCTATCTTTATCACTCATTTTGTTTACACATGTTCCACCTGATGTTGTATTTCTTGATTTCACTCTTTTTAGTGTAGATTTCTTCTTATTATCATTAATGCATACATGTAGTTTAATTTCATGCATTTATTCTTAATTTTTCAAAAAAAATGCTCTTTTTGCTCTTCCACGTCATGCATTGCATTTCCATGTAGATTTTGGTCATTTTTTGTGTTTTAATTAGGATTTGTTGTTTTATGCTTTAAATTCCCTAAATGTAGGTTTAGATGTGATTGATTGCAAATTGGCACCATTTTGGCCAATTTTGCCCAAATTTGGATGTTCTTGTCTAAAAGCATGTTTTAACTTAATCTCTGCTTTTTGAACTGAAAATGTTGATCTTTAACAAATGCATGGTACATTTTTTGAGTTTATTTCTATATGGTCTTAATTGTTGACTTTTTACATGTGCATCACCTCTCTCAAGTTTTTGAATGTCTTGGTTGCAAGCTATGAACGCTCAGAGCCTATGGAATCACAGGATATAAATGTAAATCTCATGTTGCTCAATCATGTGGTGTGATATCATTTGATGAAGTGATGGATTAGTTTTTATGTAGGAAATTTTATTTTGAGGACTACACCAATGACCCCTCTTTGTCCGGACTCTTCTTTCACCATCTTCATACCTCTTCTCCTCATGAAAGGATGCCTTAGTGCACATATTTAGCCTTGGACACCTCCAAAATCTTGGGGTGACCATATCTACATCTCCCCGCTTCACTCTATCCACCATATGCCCTACCTACACCAAGGGTAAAATAAAAGAAAAGAAGAAAAGAGAAAATCAAAAAGAAAATAAAGATGCTCCTATTTAGGAGCATCTAAATAAAGAAAAGATGAGTGTGCAAAAACATTCATATCTCTTACCGCAATCATTTCTTTCTTGTGCATACCCATTGAGCTAGAAAACATAAAACCTATCTCACTTTACCATTTCTACAACCATGTGGGTCATTTGGTGTGGTTTGAAGTATAATATTGAATGCATGAAAGTGAAACAACACTCCTAGTCATCATTGATTAACACTAGAATGAAACGATTTACCTGGAATTACATGAAGGACATATGGAAGCTTATGTATTCTATTCTCTATATTTGAAGTTTGTATGCTCAGTGCACTTTTCATGATTGGTTTGTGAAAGTGGAGAGGAGAGAGGTGGAACACATGCACTTAGTCACTTCTAAGACTAGTTAGTCTATAATCTTCTGTTGTGATGCATCCTATCATTCTTGGTTAATTGAAAGAAATAGAAGAGAGAGATTAAGTTAAAGCATACTTTAGGACAGGTATGTTTTAAGTTTGGGGTGGTGATTCAGCTCTATTTTAGGGCTTCATCATGTGTCTTTTTTCATGATAATCACATCTAAACATCGTAGATTACAAGCTAGTTTTCCCAATATGATATTTTATGACAAATGCACTTATGCCTCCTTTTGTGTGTATTTCAGGGAACTTATGCATGCATTGATGCATGGGAGAGAGATGAAGAATGTCTTCGGGTTCTTACAACCTAAGAGTCGAACTATCTCTTCCTCGAGTTCCCTTAGATGCACAAGAGCAAATCAAAGCAAAAGGAGGCTAGATGAAGAATTTGAAGTGGATATTAACACCAAGAAGCCCCAAAATGATCGTGGTACATCACCACGGTCATGGGGATTAAGCTCCAAAAGTAACAGGGAAGTTGCTTAATTTACACATGAATGACCACGGTCGTGGTCATCACAACAGTCATGGTCACTGAAGACCCCACAGTCGTAGACCTCAGCATGGTCGTGGCCAACATCTCCTGCCTCACCCATGGCCATCAAGACGACTGTGGTGAATTATGCATGAAGATCCCAAAAATCAACAGGGACTTGGTCCAATTTACACGTGAATGACCACGGTCGTGGCCATCAGCACGACCGTGGCCCTTGAAAGCCACCTCGTATGTGTTTCTCTCCACACTTGTGGCAAGTTGAAGACACAACGACCTCAAAGCGACCTCGCCCGTGACTTCCTCCTCCAACATGGCCATAGTATCCTACACAGTCGTGGGATCCTCTACCCAGCATGCCACCATACACACTTACACTTCCAACTCCACTTCCCACCTCAGCCATTCCACTACCCACGACCATGGCATGCAACCCCCACCACGGTTGTGGCACCTTACCACGGCCGTGGTGACCACCTAAACCTACCCATTTTCTCCACTGATTTCCCCACTTTTCCCCTACTAACCCTAGTGCCTCCCCACCACCTATATATATACATAGGTGGTGGCCACAACATGAAGGTTAGCTTCCCTTAGCCTCTTCCTAGCTACTGTAGAGCTCCTTCATATACTTCCTTGCATTTATTCCACTCACCTCCCACCTCATTTTCCACTCCATTTCCACCATACAAACCTAGCTTTCTAGGTTCCCTTCCATAATCCCCCATATTCCCATGCTTTCCACCCACCTTGTAGGAGGAGAAACGCCCTAAATCAGCTAGGAGGTGAAGAAGAAGAAGCTACTCTGAGCTCCATGAATTCCTACCCCATTCTTCTCATTTCTTTTATCTTTTCTTTGAGCATGTCTAGATAAGCCCCTAGTGGTGGGTTGTTTGGGGTTAAAATGTGACTTTGATATCATGTTGGGGGAAAATAACTTGTATTGAACATAATTTAATTATATGATGATTGCCTCTTACTTCTATCTCATTTCCCATTATCTTGCATGTGGTTTGTACTTTTAAACATGAATTGCTTATTTTGTGATGCTTGATGACACTTAGCTTCTATGGGAAATTGGAATGTATGTGGAAATCTTAGGAATGGATCCTAGGTCCAATTAGTGGATCCCTAGATAGCATCCTTTGTTCCTACATACATCTCCCTTCTTCTACAAGTAAGTGTGAGATCTAAGTAGCTAGTATAAGTGTGATTAGTGCAATTGCCTAGAGTTTCCTAAAGGCTAGATGGCAAGTAACATGAGGTGAAATACCCTCATCCCTACTCCCATTCCTACCCTTGGCGCTCAATTGCCCTAATACCACTTACCCTTGAAACCTAGACTTGGCGAGTCCTACTAGAATTACACCTAGCCCTAGTTCTCTAACTAATAGTATAGGGTATATTCTAATAGCACTTTCCTTGTTGTTTGGTTTTGTAATCTAGATTGAAATGTGAGATTTTCATGCTATGGTAACCTTCCCCCAACTAATATCAAGTTGCATTCCCAAATGGCCCACCTAGCCATCGTATTGCTTAAAATCCACTTTCACCTTCTTAGCTTGTTAATTCTAGTTTAGACCTGTTTAGAGTAATCTTGAGTTTTGGTTAATCTAGTTTCCTTCTAGCTCTTTCTTGCTTGCAATTGTAGCATAATCATACCAAAACCAACTTTAAACCCTCCAATCCTAGACCCCGCTTTATGAACATAGCTAACACAAACCTAGCTCTAGTGCTCCCTCTATCCCTGAGAATCGACCCTAATCTTACCACTAGCCTATACTACAACACGACCCCATGCGCTTGCGGGTACATGTGATTAGTTGAGCCTGTGCATTGGACTAGGTCCATATACAAATTTTAAGAGATTTGTGTGTTTTCCCTTAGGGTTGCATCTAGCCACCTTTAGTTGGTTAGTGTGTAGTCTTGAGAAGATTGCACTAGGTTCTATCTAGGAATCCACTAGTTGGACCTAGGATCAATTCCTAAGATAACCACATACAATTTGTTTCCCCCTGGAATCTAGGTGTTTTCAAGCACCCAACAAAAAGCAATCCATGTTTAGAAGCATAAATCACAAGTGGGAAAATAGGAAACAATATAGAAGCAAGGGACAATCATCATATAATGAAATTATGTTCATTACAAGTTATATTCCCCCAACATGGTATTGAAGTGACATTTGATCCCACCAAATAGCCCACTAAAGGGGCTTAGCTACACATGATCAAATAAAATAGTAAAAGAGAAAGGAGAAAGAAGAATATGGCCATGGAATTCTTGTAAGCTCCTCCTTTCTTCACCTCCTAGATAAAGTAGCTCGAGCAACTCCCTCCAAGGTAGGTAGATGGCATGGAAATATGAGGTTTTGTGGTGGAAACCCTAGAAACTAGGGTTTTGAGGTAGTGGATGGTGGAAATGGACTGGGTGATGGATGGAGATAGGTGAGAGCTAAGGGAGGTGGAAATGAATGCTAGGGGGTTGTAGGAGTGTCTAGTCTTCGTGCTACAACTACTTAAGTGGGGGTAATAATGGAAATGCACTGTAAAAATTGGTAGATTTTGGGTGGTCACCATGGCCATGGTGGATGGGAGTCATCCCTATCGTGGTGCAGTGGAACGGGCAAGGTGGAAGTGGTGAAAATGATAGGTGAAAGTGGGACTTTAGAGGGTCAGTGGCCATGACTGCGGTGGGTGCCATGGACGTGGTGGAGGGAATGGCCACAACCATTCTGATGGGGGTGGTCATTGTCGATGTTGCTTACCACGGGCATGGTGACCCCCATGGGTGAGATGGACATGAAGTGCCATGGCGGTGCTGGTCTGATTATTGATTGTTGTGGATTCTCCTTGCTACCACAACTGTGTCATGTCCATCTCGCCTGTGGCGATGCTCCTTGCCACGGTTGTGGTAGCTGCCATAGGCAAGGTGGCTCTGGAATGCCACGACAATATTGATGGCCACTATGACTTGAGATTTTTGGTTTTGTCTGTGGCGTTGTACCATGGCCTATTTTGGAGGCCCAACTAAATGTTTTTGCTCCTAAGTTCTTCAAACGGACACTTCTTTCTTTGGACATATTTATTTTTTACGCATCCATGGGATGCTTGGAGGTGATCTAGGTACAATATCAAGGTGTAGAAACCTAAGGATCCTCTCCTTCTCTAGCCTTTTCATCCAATGCATGTGTGAATGCCTAGAAAGCACACAAAAAGCAACCATAATTGCATTTGATATGAAATCACATAGTAGAGGAATAACTTGCATTCTAACCATGTTTAGATGTGATTATGATGCAAAAAGACATTAGATGGAGCCCTAAAATAGGGCTGCATCACAACCATAAATCCCTAACAAGGATTTTCCCCCGAGATACTATACATACAAGGATGGGTACTTCCTATCTCATCCTCGAACTCCCACATGGCTTCTTATACATCACAGTGATGCCACAACACCTTCACTAAAGGTATATCCTTCTTCCTTGGATTTTATACATGCATATCCAAGATCAAAACTGGACCCTCCACATAAGAGACATCATCACTAAACTCTACCTCCACTGGTTGCATCATATGCTCCGTGTCTGGGTGACACTTCCTTAACATGAAAACATGAAACATGTTGTGTAGCCTGTGCAGCTCTAGAGGTGACTCTAATGCGTAGGCTACTTTCCAAACTTGAGCCATGATAGGGTAAGGTCCCATGAACCTAGGGGGCATCATACCTTTTTAAAAAACCTCAAAACATCCTTCCTAGGGGAAACTTTGAGATACACACAGTCTCCAACTTGAAGTTCCAATGTTGTACATTGATTGTTATTGTAGGAAACTACATCTAGGAAATCATGTTTGTCCTAAGCTGCCTTCAACTATTGTTGGATCACCTTGGTTTTCTTTGTAGTTTCATGAACCATCTCACCAACAATTGATATTCACCTGACTGGTACCAACAAAGTGGCAACCTACAATACCTTCCACACAAACCCTAATATGATTCCATGTTTATGCTTCTCTATTAAATGTTTTTGTAGGCAAACTCAATCAGGCTAATGTGAATATCCCAACTCCCAAGAAACTAGAGCTCACATTCTCTCAATAGATACTCACCATCAGTCTAGAAGTGGAAGTTCATATGAAACCTTAACTGTGCCCCTAGAGCAATATGAGGATGCTCCCAAAATCTTCTTGTAAATTGAGGACCTCTATTTGATACTATGGTAATAGGTATGTCATGTAGCCAAACTACATCATTAAAATACATTTCTATCAACTTCTCTATAGTGTAGGTGGTTTAGATCCAAAAAAAAATGAGACAACTTTGTAAACCGATCAATAACCACCCAAATGGAATCATGACCCTTGGTTGTCCTAGGAAGACCAACCACAAAGTCTTTGGTTATGTGATCCGATTTCCACTGTGGAATTGATAAAGGATGCAACGTACATGCATGCTTCTGGTGCTCTACCTTAATTTGCTAACAAACTAGACACTTGGCCACAAAGTCTACCACATCACACTTCAAACTTAACCACCAGTACAAGTCCTTCAGATTATGATACATCTTTGTACTACTAGGATTCATAGAGTACATTAAGGAATGAGCCTCCTAAAGTACCATCTCACTTACATTGCTAACATTTAGAACCACCATCCAGTTGTGAAAGCACACTGTCCCATAATGTGACTCATGAAATCCATCATGCTTCTTGTTGCCAAACTCTGATGTGATGTTTTGAATCACAATATCATCCTTCTATACATCTTGAATCTGTTATATCAACTTCAGTTTCACCTGTACCTATGACAAAAAGCCTTCCAACAAGGAGACCTCCAACTATACATTCATCATCCAAAGTGATACCAACATGTCCCGCTTATAATAAGCCATGAAGTACAACTATGTCGTATTTGTAGATGATGATGAAGACAAAGGTGACTTGTTTCTCAATGCATCATCCACTTGATTTGCCTTTCTTGGATGGTAGTGTATCATACAGTTGTAGTCTTTGATCAACTCCATCCATCTCCTTTTGTCTCATATTTAGCCCTAATTCAATAAGATGTACTGAAGATTCTTGTGATCCGTGAAGATTTGACACTTCTCTCCATATAGATAGTGTCTCTCAATCTTAATAGTAAGAAGTATCCAGGCCAGAGTAGTCCAGCTGGTTACGGCTCGGTAAGTCTAGATGAAGGACCTGGGTTCGAATCACGCCAAAGGGTGCTCTGTGAAAGGCACTCCACCCTGATTAGGCGTGGGAGGGGGTGACCGGACCACACCCTCTCATGCCTCGAGAGTTTATGCTATCTGGGGGGTCACAAAAGTGGCACTTATATGGGGGGGTTCTCTCGTAAATCAAAAAAAAAGTAAGAAGTACAAATACCAATTTTAGATCATGAGTTGGATAGTTCTCCTCGTGTTTTTTAAGCTATCGAGAAGCAAAAAAATCACATTATTGCCTTGAATTAGCACACATCCCAACCCATTCCTCCAAGAACCATAGAAAATGATGTAGCCTTTCTCGGGCTTTGGCAACACTAACACATGAGCACTTGTCAACTTATCCTTCAATTATTGGAAGGAACATTGAAATTGTTGACTTTTTGGATATGCCACACTCAAATTTCAACGATGCAAATATTTCCCAAATTATGTCACTAACAAGTGTGTTAAGTGTTTTTAGATGATCAAGGAGCTAAGTAAAGATTCAACTACAAAGATCATGCCATTTTATATGTTTGGATGCTTGCAGACCAAGTTGTACCATGAATATAATTGTACAAGTGTTTTTGTACAAATTGATAGATATAATTTAAGGACAAGTGATGATCTTCCAAAACCTACCCAAAACCCTATCCCATACTAATATGAAGCCTTTAAGATTGTTGGGTTTTATCAGGAAAATCATTAGACATGTTTTTCCAATTTTTCGTACCACTTTAGAGGGTTTTTTCTCGGTCAAAGACTTTGTCGACCAAAACACATTTGAGCAAAGACTTAGAGAACTAGAGTAGAACTTTCACAATACATTGATCTCTAAGTCTGTCTCAGTCATAATCTTTGTCAACCAAAACCCACTTGCTCGAAGACTTTGTCGATTTTCATCCCAAACAAAAGGCACACATTCCTAGTTAACCTGGTCATAGGTAAAGCTATTGTACTGAAATTCTTGATGAACATCCTATAATAACCAATTATACCTAGGAAGGTTCAAACCTTAGTCGGTGTCTTAGGATGTTCCCACTACAACACTGACTCCGCCTTCTTATGGTCTACACAAACTCCCTTCTCTGAATGACAAAAGCAAGAAAAGGCACCTTGGTCAGTCAAAGCTCACATATACTAAACTTGGCACATAATTGATGTTGCCTCACAACTCTAACGCCTGGAGAAGATGTTGCTCATGTTGTTGACAATCTCTAGACTATATTGAGATGTCATCTATGAACACCACCACAAACTAATCAACATATAGTTTGAAAACTCTATTAAAAAAATCCATAGTTACTATCAGTGCATTGTTCAATGCAAACAACATAACCACTATTGAGAATAGCCACAAAGATTACATCTCTCTCTTATAAATAGTAGGTGAACAACAAGGAAGCACATAGAAAACCCTACTAGGCCTAGTATACTTAGGTCCGTATTACATAAGACTTAAGTGAAAAGGAAAAATAGAATTACATGGAATAAAATAACTAAAGATATATATATATATATATATATATCTTGATACTCCCCCTAAAGTTGGATCATAGATATATATTATTCACAGCTTGCAAAATATATTTTCAACTCTCTTGTTTGAGAGAGGCTTTGTAAAAATATCTGCAGTTTGCTCATGTGTAGGTAGGAAAGAGGTAGTGATCTTCTTAATCAACACAACATCTGGGAGAAAATGGCAGTCGTGTAATTATGCTTGGTCCTTTCATGAAAGACATGATTACTAGAATTGAAGCTAGCAATATGATTATTATAGTACATTGGAATATCATGAGTCATGGGCAACCCAAAGTCAGACAGAATGGGTTTGATCCATAATAGCTCACAAGTAGTATGTGCCATTGCACGATACTCATATTCTATACTAGATCTGGCATTAATGTTTTGTTTCTCACTTCTCTAGGTAACACCCCTACAAAGGTACAATAGCTAGATGTGGATCTCCTATCAAATTTACACCGACAATAATCAGCATCAGAGTATCCAGTCACATCTAGATGCCCATTACTTTTATAAAACAATCCTTGTCTAGGTGTATTCTTCAAATATCTCAAGACTCGGCATGCAATATCCCAAAGACATTGCCTAGGACAATCCATGAATTGGATAAGGACACCAACATGAAAACATATATCTAGCCTAATAATAGTAATATATAAAAATTTCCCAAGTGTTTATAGCAAAATTTATATGTTAAGACCTGAGTAGATTCTTCATATAGATCATGATCTTGATCTACAGGGGAGATTGCAGGTATGCAACCAAGAATTAAGTCCAGAGTATACTTTTTCTATGATAAATGTACTCCATCCTTGTTATGTGCTACCTCAATCCCAAAAAATATCGAAGACGTCCAAGGTCGTTGGCTACAAAATACTTCATAAGATTTTTTTTGTAGCAACAATTCCTACAACATCACTGTTGGACAGGATGATATCATCTGCATGTGCAATAAGAACAATAACGCCAGAAATAGTGGTTTTGATAAACTCACATTGAGACTGTATGAAGCCAAATTTGTTCAGTATAAGGGATAACTTGTCAAACCAAGCTCGAGGACTCTGTTTGAGGCCAAAAATGGCTTTTTTAGAAGGCATACTTTTCTATAGTGCTCTCCTTGAGCAACAAAACCTAGAGGTTGTGACTTATAGACAGTCTCCTATAAATCTCTACAGAAAGACATTCTTATCATCTAGTTGATGTAAGTTTCAGCCTCTATTAATAACAAAAAAAAATAGAATGTGGACATTAAGATGAGAAAATGGATAAACGGTTTCAAAGTAATCAATCCCATCTTCTTCTGTGTATCCCTTATCAAAAAGTCTAGCCTTTAGGCGTTCAACTGTCCCATCAAGCATATATTTCACTATAAAAACCTTCGACAACCAACATGTTTACTACTTTTAGGGAGATCAATAAGGTACCATGTCCCACAAGAGTGAAGTGCATCCATGTTATAATCCATGGCTTATTTCCACCTAGAGTGTAGTAGTGCCTCCTAAACATTCTTTGGAATGGAAATTGTAGAGAAAGCAGTAGTAATTGAGCCATGGAGGCATTCAAATGATATGTGGACACATGATGAGAGATATAATATTTAGAACCAGATCATATCCCCTTTGGTAATATAATGTGATGTTAGAATTAGAATTTGTAACAGAGTCAGTATTACTACCATTGTCTTGAGGTGGATCATCAATCTCAGAAGATGTCATAGTAGGGGATAGTCTAGGTAGATATGCAGACACAGTGAGGTCAGGAATGGGCACTGTTGGAAGTGGCACTTAGTTTAGAAAAGAAAGATGTATATTCAACAAACATGACGTCCATAGTGACATAAAACAACACGCAATGAGATTAAAACATTTATACCCCTTTTGTGTATGAGAGTAACCAAGAAAACAACAGTGAAAAGCACAAAGTGATAGTTTATCATTCCCAGGTTGGTGATTATCAATAAAACATAGGAAGCCAAAAATATTTGGTGGTAAATCAAAGATAGGTTCATGGGGATAAAGAAGGTTATAAGGAATCTTATTTTGAAGCACACAAGAAGGCATCCAATTGATGAGATAATTGGCTAAAAGAATTGGATCAGCCCAATAAAATTTAGGTATTGTTGTTTCAATTAGGAGATTACAATCTACATCAAGAAGATGTGTGTTCTTCCTCTAGGAAACTCCATTTTGTTGTGGGATATAGGGACATAAAGTTTGGTGAATGATCCCCTTTCAAATACAAGTCTTTTGAAAACCATGTTGCACATATTCACAAGCATTTTTAGTGCAAACAAATTTAGGACTAGCAAAAAATTGAGTCTTTATCTCATTAAGAAATTTAAAGAAAACAAACAAAACTTTAAAAGGATCTTTTAACAAATAGATCCAAGTAACACAAGACCAGTCATCAATAAATGTATCAAAATACTATACACCAGTATGATTAGCAATAAGACATGGTCCCCAAACATCAGAGTGGATTAAGTAAAACAAACTTGGACTCCTATTATTATGGCAGCAAGGAAACACTGTTTGATAATGTTTTTCAAGCTGACAAGACTGACATGAAAAGTTCTCAGCAGACAAAGATGGATATAAAGACTTCAATTTAGAGACATAAGGGTGACCGAGTCTCATGTGCCACTGATGAAGGGATCCAGACTAGGCCATAAGAGTAGTAATAGTGAGGCTTGACGCGGTCTACATGTAGTTTAGACCATCTCCACCTTCATATACCCCACCAGTTGTCTTCTTCATCCTGAGATTTTGCATAGAGACAGTGTAAGAAAATATGCTTACACTACAATTTAAGGTTTTGGTAACTTTACTAGCATACATCAAGTTTAACGGGAAGTTAGACACAAACAAGATAGATTTAAGGATATTGTTGTTCACATCTCCTCTCCCAATAACTAGAGAAGTGGTACCATCTTCTAGACACACATGAGGATGGCAAGTAAATTTTTTAAGTTAAGTAAACAATTTCTTATTAGTCATATGAGTTGTAGCACCAAAAACAATAGCTCCAATATCAAGGTCTAAATTGACTAAACCCTTATTTTGATGATGTCTAAACCATTCCAATTAATTGTGTCTAATGCCTCTACTTGAGTGGCTTCATATTATGTATCGACACACTCCAAATGCCCTAACTTGCGCATCTCAACTTGGAGAAAAGGCAAGTCAAAGTCAATACAAGTGCACGCTTTTGGAATATGATGTAAATCCATTATAATCATGTTGTAAATCACTTGTAATGATTGTATGACTTGTAATTAAGCTTGGAAAAAATCAGGAGCACTTAGATCGAATATTTAAGCACTCAAAAGCCATTTTCCAAAATTTACATCAGGTTGTTAATCGGTCAAGTTGCAAACTCAATCGATCTTGATTGGATCTTGAAAATGACTTTTGATCGGTTAAGTTACCTTTATAGAAACTCGACCGATTGCATTGTACGAAAAAGTGTAGAAAAGTGTTTCTAGTCATTGTAGAGTTGCAACAAGTGATAATATATTCGTTGCAAGCCACAAAACGACTAGTTTTCATTCTTAAGTGTTCCCAAAGGCTAAGAGGCATCCCCAACTATAAATAGGATCCATTGGGCTTCATTCCAAGGTTGATCATGTTGGATTTTATGGCCTCAGAGTAGGCAGCGGAAACAAAAATTTTACTGGCCATTAACCCATAACAAGAGATCGCATCAATGACTATGTAATGGGAAGGATGGTTTTAGCGAGATATACCAGGTCCTAGGGCTTGTCTAGCGACAACACCTCGCAGCCATGTACAGTCTTCAACACCATGTCTTGGACGGTGTCGGTGCAGAACCTGGTCTTTGCCATAGACTCTGGCCTCCACCACAGACTGCATATGACATGTCCTCCTGAGCGGTAAACATCTCCCACCTCTGTAGATAGTCCACACAGACCACATGGAACTCTTTCCATTCTAAAAGAATTGGCAGGATGGAGGCAACCCTCCTTTTGGTGTACTAGCACCAACCTACTCTCCCAAACTCAAACTACTTTTCTGCAGTTGTCTTTCCCTTGTTGTACCTCCCTAGTAGAGTAGCACTTGTTTGGGCTCTCTCAGTTACCAAAACCAGAGAGGACAACAACTTTGCAGAGCAACTGATGTTCTAAGTTGTGTATACTAAGAAGCCCCCAGTACCCCTCTTTTTATAGTAGAGGGTAGGGTCAGGGTTCCCAGTCTGTTTGGGAGTAGAAGGATCTAGAAATTCCATGAATAGTTTGTACTATGGTAGGCAAACTGGTTTTTTCATAATTGAACCGGTCATTTGGGCAAGTGATCCGATCGGTTTATAATTGAACTGGTCATTTGGGCAGGTGAGCCGATCGGTTCACCCAGTGAACCGGTCGTTTCACTTCCCAGACTTTCCCACAATTAACTTTCCTTATTTGTTTCCAATTAATGCAAAGATTAATCCTTATTCCAATCAAATTGAACAAGTGAAATGTGAAAGTTTTCCTCCAAACAAACAAATCCTTATTTCCTCTGTTGGCAGGATTGTGAGCCACCCAATTCACCAAGTGAATCGGCCAGTTGGCTCACACCAGCCAATCGGCTCACAAGGGTGAACCGGTTGGTTGGCAGTCCTGACATTGCCAATGCATTCTCCAATCGACCTGCCACTCTAACTGTAACGTCCCCGGATTCTTCCGTCTCGGGACTTAGAAGGCTAGAGAGGGAAAAGTTGAAAATGTTAACTAATTGTATAAAAGTGTGATGTGAAAGCAATATGCGCATACATGAACATTCAAATACAATGCATACACCACCCATGTTTTGTTTTTTAAGTGAAACTTGGCTAGGAAGTCCACTACTAAGTTGGATTTTTTTCGTTCAGAGTGCACCATCCATCCAACCTTTAACAAGTTTTGAATCTCCGTTACCCTGTTTGCATATCTGGGGTTAAGGGATCTGTCTGCAAATATCATGTTTGCTGCCCATTGGCTGTCTATAGAATTTGTTGCTCAGCTTCCACAATTTTGTTCAGCAACCTGGGGTTGTGTCTTCTGTTTTCCATGATGTTGTTGCTTCTACCACTTCTTTTCATTTTTTGTACCGCTGCCTTTGATTAATCGTCCTGTCGTCTTCTTTTTCTCAATAGCTTTGATGCTTCCTCGTAATTTAGTTGTGTGGGGTGTTTGAAAGGGGAGGTTTTGTGCTATGGCATCAGTGGTGAGTCCCATTTCAGCATCGTTTGATTCCTCTATTAAGTAGATGACCTCATCAACATCAGGGTGAACAACAGAGTGTTGTATCTTGCCTTCACTTGCATCGTTCATGGTCTTGGAGTTCTTTGGGGATGTCGTGGGCATTGTCTTCTGGATTTCCTTCAGGATTTCCCTCTTTTGGTCAGCGGTCTCAGGAGGCGGCATTTTCTTTTTCTTCCACGCTTTTGCAGGTCTCTCAGCTTGCTCTAAGATTGCTTGGGGAGGCCATGAGGTTGTCTGACAGTTGGTATCAAAGCATGAACAATAGCTACACCTAACAATTACTCACCATGAAACACAAAACTAAATTTCACCTTTCACTTTAAACCCTAAAAACTTAGTAAGTTGTTCTATAGGTATAAGTTCTGACTTAGCCTCTAGGTTAGAACCTAGATGTTCGAGAACTAGGTTTAGACAAGCGTGTGAGACTCTTTCCATATAGAGCTCATATGTATTGGGTAGCTACACTAGTCTACACCTTGTTCTCACCATTTCACTAAGTTACGTGACACTAGACTATCTACTGTGTGTGGGACACTCTAGTTTGCTGATTTGGTTTTGTTTTCCAATCGGCTCAATCCTCGACAGTTTTCTGACGTCTTCTTTCTTGGAGAAAAACTATATAATATTTTATTATATATATGTAAATATAAAAACGTGTCCCTCATACTGGAGAGTAGTTAGTGTGCATGTAACCTGAGTGAAAGGGTGTAACATCAGTCTAGAAGAGAGAGTAGATCTAGATTAGATGCCTAGAGCCTTATTGAATATGTGACGATTAGAGTAGATGATTGATTTATATATGAAATAAGCATGTGTAATCTTATCTAAGTTTGATCTTAATGGTATAAGTTTCCTTATAAACAATTAAGTTGTATATGAGCTGAATCCAATTTCAGAGATTCTAAGATAAGTCTAGATAATGAAAGTACATACTCTCTTTTTACTTACGATGAGTTAGGTTAAGATAAGGTTGAATATGCATGAGCCTCAAGCTCTTTTACAGAGGATGACCTCCAATGTTAGGATAAGATATGTGGTGAACTCTATAGAGAGTGAGACCCACAGGGAGAGGGTCATAGGGTCTACCCAAAATATATGAAAATTTTAAGATATATGTGAATGATGTGTCCTAAGCTGGGTTACTCCTGAGTAGATGAGTTGAGTTCTTATGTATGATTCATACATTTGATCTAAATTCTAGATGTGAGAGTTGGGCAAAAGAATTGATGGGTAGTGACTCACAAGGAGAAAGTCAATCCTTTTGATAGAGCTAGGTCCTAGCTTGAGTGACATATGTTTATGAATCTCATCATTAGTTGCAAAAGAGGTGATATATGAACTCTGGTTCTGAGAGTAAAATGCCTTGTGCATAAGATACTCATACATGTTGTACCTTCTTCTTCTATTTCTTTATATATGATGCTAGAAACCTCACTTGAGATATTTAGATGATCATGTATGAAGAGTCACTCATATAAGCTTGACTTATTCTATATTTCCTTGCTATATCATACATGTAATATCCAAGTTTGAAATCATGATAAGATGGCGTAGTATATTCTCTTTCCCTCTATATCCTACATGAAAGATATAGTCTGACATCATGAGGTAGACATAAAGACATATTTGGATCATAGGTTACATGATCACAAAATATAGTTCTTAACTTCAAACTTTCTCAATCTATGCTTATAAGTTTGAGGGTAACTCTCACACAATAGGGTGAAACCCTAATATGTAAATATGAAAAATAATTCCCCTCTGATGCTAAAATACTAGTATGATGTTGATCATAAACCACCCTCAAGTTGTTAAGCCTGATAATTCCGATAAATGATGGCATGAAACTTGACATCACCATATGATTAATAGGGTTAAGCATGAAGCCTTGAGTAGTGCCTTCTTGAATTCATTTGTATGAGTAAAACCCTTATCCTTAAGGGACTATGGGGATGTAAATCCAAAAAAAAAATTGTTTCATGTTATGACTAAGACATTAAATGTTATGCTTCAATCTATATAAGGTGAGGTGGATACACCCTATATGCTCTAGATCATAAGATGTAGACTTGGGATGTTTACATAAATATGAAGACTTTAGTACCTAGAAGTGGTGACCTTCATGAAATTGGGAACTTTTGTATCACCTAACCATGACACTAGTTGAATTTCAGGGACAAAATTCCATATAAGATGGGGTGAATGTGACAACCCAGATTTTAGGATTTAGATACCCCATATAGAAGGTGAAGACCATGAATGTTATGTAGATGTTTTTTTTTATATAAGCCATGGCTTTATTTATTGATCCCGTTCCCTAGGACAGGAAGAAAGCAAAGCAAGTGTCACTTGAACATTACAGTTCAGCCAGGTTGGTTGTAAAGATGTAGAGAAAGCATGTCTAGATCTAAGTACATTCTTAGCTATGCCATCGGCAATAGTATTTTGGTTTCTAGGAATGAAGTAGATCATGCAACTGTTGCTTCCCCTGAGGTCCTGATACCTTCTGAGAAGGGGTTTAAATTTGCCCTTGCTTTTAGGTTGTCCTTTTAAACATGCGACTACCTGTTTGGAGTCGGAGAGAATAATGTAGTTAGATAGGTCCTTCGTTGCACATACAATCACAGCTTGGATGATCGCAAGGACTTCAGCCTCCAAGCTGGAGCAAGTTATAGTTGGAAGATCTACAAAGAATGTGTCATTCCTTATGTTATCACTGATGAAGATGCCCAGGCCTGCATGGCCAGTGTGTGTTTGATATGCAGCATCCACCATCACTAGGTTTCTATGTGGAGGAAACATAGGACTCGGTGACCTTCGAGCCAATTGTGGGGTGGTCCAGGCTTTGTAGATAGAATGGGATCGTTCAAGGATAAATTTAACACGGTAAGCAAGAGGAACTACAAGATTCTCATGTATGAACTTGTTTCGCAGGTTCCAATTGTACCAACAGGTGACCGCATAAAGGCTTGCCCTGGGGGCATCCCTCGTGGAGGAGGAAAGGCAGAAAGTAATCCAGTCGTCCTCAGTCATGTCAAAGTGTGAATTGTCTGTGATGAGTTCCTTCCATGTTTTCTTACATTTTGGGCAGTCACAGAGGGAATGGAGAAGAGTTTCATTAGCATTGTTGTAGATGGGGTAGAGGGGATCCACGTCCATGTGTCGGTGAGCACACTCAGTGTTTGTGAGTAGGGCCTTATGCTATAGTAGCCATAAGAAGGTGTGAATGCGTTCTTGCAGCCTAGCTTTCCATATGAGACTCCAGTTACCAGGGGTGCTGTATTCAATATCTGATCATAGCCATCAATAAGCAGAATGACTACTCAGTACGTCTGTGTTATCCAGTAGCCACGACCATTGGTCCACACCACCAGCAGGGCACAGAGGCGGGATGTTCGCAATAACTTACTAAGATTGACATGGAAGGAAGGTCTTAATGAAGCCCCAGTCCCATTCACCATTATCCAGGGTCATAGAGCTTACTTGTAGCATGTCAAGAGATGAGGGAACAGTCCAATTAGGGATGAGGTCCATAATCGATCGATTGTTTAACCACTAGTCATGCCACACATTAGAGGATTGACCATCGTTTATAATTTTATCGCACATTGGTTGGATATCACATATTTTGTTCTTGATGAAGCTCCAGACCAGGGAGCATGGTTTTATCAGAAATTTATCACTGCTAGTATACTTTTCCTTGAGAATCTTAACCCACAACATCTCGGGTTCGTTGAGGAAGGACCATACATTCTTCAGCATTAACGAGATGTTCTGATCCTGGGTGTCCTTGATGCCAAGTCCGCCTTTGTCTTTGGTTGTCGTGAGTTTCCTCCATGCAACTAAGGAGATTTTCTTGTTGCCTAAGCCTGACCATATGAAGGTCTGGACATGTCTATTGATGTCATCGCATAGAGCTGGTGAAATCTTTATAGTCTGCATAGTATACGTAGGTAGAGCCTGAAGCATGCTTTTGGCTAATGTAATATGCCCAGCCATTGAGAGATGGCGCATTATTTAATTTTGGACTCTTTTCACTTAAAAAGGTTAATCATAGATGCAATGAGTGATTATTAGATCTACTTGACTTCAAGTACAATGGATATCTTCTTAATCACTGACTTAGTGTATTTATGAAGTTAGGTATCTAATCAAAGTATACATCGATTCCTATAATTTATTGATAGTCAAGGTGGTTTGATAATAAAGTAAGTAAATTTGGAGTATAGGTTATTTAATGCATACTTGACATCAATATCTTAATATGTGTACCAATTTGGAGTATCTTAATTGAAGGGTGAACAAATATTTTCTTTGGTCTCATATGATCATTGGTTAATGATATACAAAGGGAATCTATGTTTCAAATTTTAAGTGATTTGAGGTCATAGCTAGAGAGATTTTCAAATTCAAAATTAAGGTTTATCATATATAGTAGGCTTCAATTTTTTTCATGTTTGGCACATTATGAACCTATCGTCATGTTTCCTTTTCTTAGGCACATATTTTTAGCTACTAGCTAGGCCACCCATACGACCATAGAAATCTATTAGTTGAAGTAGAGAAGATATAGTATAGTTGTTAGATGAGTTCTACATAGCCTGACCTCGTCCTCCACCTCCACAGTGAACAGATCATCTAGACTAACTCCCCAACGGAATCCATGCAACAAACTCACCCCAAATCTTGGATCTGATTGTCAATCTAACTATCTAGGTGTAAGCATCTCGCTTAGGAGATTCTGAAGAAGACCCTAGTCTAGCATTTCTGGTGGCAGAAGTATGATCTTTAGCATTCCTCCCCAGCTCCCCTCTGTCATCTCTATCAGCCACCACACACCAGAACCCTCACCACTCTAGGAATCCAGCCAGCCTTAGTGCTCGAAGCTTTCTGATGAGCTCGCCCCTCACACCTAGAAGGAGGAGCGATGGAGAAAGCTTCTACTGGAGGTCCATTGCTCGGTCCTATTTAAGCCGGAGCCTGACCTTATACGGCGGTGAGGTCACAAACCTATAACCCTGCAGCCGCTTTGGAGGGCCTGAAGAGATGGAAGGAGACCGCGACTTTGAGGGCATCAAAGCCCAAGTTCATGGCTTCCGAAGGGGCGACAGCCTCACCCTCCTAGCGACCCATACCGACTGACACCCTACAGGCCACCCACTTTACAATGCATAGTAAAAGGGAGTAGAAGACTGAGATGGCAAGCATCAAGACATGAAGGCTTCTTGGAATTGCCAGATTCTTCCTAAGTGGCGGCCTCACTGGGGTAGGAAGAGATAACCTAATCCGCCCTTCTTCACCTTAAATCGTTCGAGGTCCACCATGGATGGTGATGCTCAGTTGAGGAGCCAATGACCACCGATCACCACTTCCTTGACCATGATAGAGCAGACATCGACACTATATCTAGGCGGAGCCCCAATGCCGAGGCCCGAGGCAACTGGCTTTCCTCACTGCAAACTCGACTAGACAACACGGCCACGGCGACACCGTGCGTGAGGACCCACGCGAGGACTTGAGGACAAAGCGAGCGAAGGTAAGCCAAAACATGCCAGACCAGGTCCAGAAAAATGAACCATACCGGCCTGCCCAAGTAAGGAGCTGCGCTCACCCTTGGAGCGACGTGGTAGACCCAGATTGGTCTGAGGTAAGAAAATACCAAATTAATCCTAGATCTTCTATATTTCATAGTACATGGATCCCTTGGCCAATAAATCCCCCGAAAATATCCCTAGACTCAGAAAAATGCCTAGTTTATTATAAGACAACTAAATCAGACATTTGAAGAAGTAATATTCATGATTTTTTAAATTATTAGATGATGCTTCTTTTAGGGTTCATTAAATATAATAAATGGTATCTAGTTGAAATAAATTCTCAGACAATTATACTAGAACCATTCTAATGATGAAAATCCATTTGTGAACTCTATTTTGGCTTTTATTGATAATATTAGGCCTTTTTTATTAAAGACTAATTAGATGCTTTAACCCTTCTATTATTATAGAAAATAGGAAAGGCCTTAGAAAAATATGAAATTCATATCAGACCTTTATAATGTCATATAGATCAGACTAAAAATACTAGACACCATCCTAACATCAGATTGACCTAGGTTTGACCAAAACCCTTATTTGGACCTAAAATACCTTGATTATGGTGAAATTTATATTAATGATGATTAATTCTATTTAATCAGGTCATGGACAAAGTTCTAGATGATCCAGGATGATAGGATTCTCTGAACTTAGGTACGTGGATATAATTATATGACTAGTTTTGCTGGTTGATATAATTATGAGTAATTGCTTGCAATATCTTGTTGGATGTACATCTATATGTATTGTCATTTCCGCCTTGAACAATAAGAACACTAAGGAAAGAAAATGGAATGTAGTTACTGATGGTTCATTAATCTCCATATTAGAGAGGGAGAGTATTAATGATGACTAGCACCTCCCTAATGGTACAAGGTACGCAGGGAGATCCCTGATGGTACAAGGTACGCAAGAATAGGGCCCAATAGTATATGTTTGTGCTAAGTCCACCATAGTAATACATGTCCATCGAAATATGGTTAATAACTTGGGTTTACCTGATTTTCTGCCTTAAATAATGTTTTCATTTTCTTTCTTCTTCAAGTATTTTAAATATGCCAGCATAATATAGTATCTTTCAACCACGTACCAACTTTATGTTGATTCGTTGTTTCACGTATATTTTAGGTTCAGAGCTAGCATGGGATAAAAGAACAAGATGTGAGCAGTTGTTCATGATGTACCTATTGTGTTTAGATCCTATTAGCATACATGTACATAGACTGGTAAAAATTCTCTATTCGATGTGTAAATGTAAGTTGTAATAATTCATTTGTTTAATATACATGTTGAATGTTGAGATTGTTTATGGTGTATGGATTGTATTTGAATGTTCATGTATGCGCATATTGCTTTCGCATCGCACTTTGATACAATTAGTTAACGTTTTCGGCTTTTCCCTCTCTGGCCTTCTAAGTCCCGAGACGACAGAATCTGGGGATGTTACACTAACAAGCTAGTTCAACACTTGAACTTGATAGTTCTAAGTCCAGTCAGTCAATTGTATGTTTAATTGAGTACCTAAACACCTTTAGTATCAATATAAACATCATTTATGGACAATCTCCTCTTCTAAGGGTATCCTATGTGTGTGACCTTGCAGGTTTCGATTTACGTTGGTAGTAAATGTTCATAACAACTTACAACATCACAAGCAATGAGCGAAATCTAGTAACTCATCATTGCTACCCAAGTAACTCAAAAAGTTGGAGAACAACTTCAACCTACAATCTATAATTAGTGTTACTGTGATCGTATAGTTCTTTTATCACTGACATCCGGATTGAACTCGAGGCATGGAACATCATCCTCTTCAACATTCAATCCATGTTCCTTGACCTAGAGCAGACTGTTTGAGATGCATGTGAATTCACATATCATATATTGAATCACATGAGTATGGCCATACAATTTTTCGTCTCATTTATCAAGGGGCCCTGGATATCATACTCCTTGTAGGAGGGACAAATCCCATATCTATCACTCATTGTCAAGTTCCCATGTGTCAAAGTCACCCAATCATCACTGTTATAACAACCCATGTTTCAGGAGTGTGCTTGATGATGTCAAAGTTTACCCAATCACATGTGATGAGTGCAATGATTTTAGGTCTAAGAACCACATCCACTACCATCACTATGAGAGTCAATTGTGACTACCATTTCATGGTATCCAAGTAGCATATATCTGTATGCTTGACTTGATATCACATATCATGACTAATGAGACTTTGTTATCAGTCAACACACACTTTAGTCTTATGTATTACTGTTGTCTATTTTGCTTCCACAGTAATATCCGACTAGGACATAACAAGAATATTTGTCCTCTTATCATACATATGGTCTCATTGTTTAGGTCATCAACCTGAAGACATATGTCATCAAGTCACAACATTCTTTAGACATATATCATGTATGTGTCATCATCTCATGAGTGAGACAAACATAATAGATGGAATTACCTTTATCATTATCAAATCAAGTATCATATGCCTCATTTCAATCATCATATGATTGGTTGTCTGGTCATACTATATGTAGGGAGGCGGGATCACCCCCTTACTAAAGAAAAATTGAAGAATAAAACATCCATTCCAAACACACTCAAAGGTATGTTGGAATAGGTGTAACATTTTCAAATTTCAATAAATGGTATTCAAAACAATCAAAGTATAGCATCAAAATAAAAATGTTGACTATATTCAATTTATGACAAGGTTATTACAAAAGTACATCATAATATCCCGTAAGGGTTTACATGTATGATACAACATAAGGATCTAAGTAGAGGGAAATCTAAACCATAACAACTTTGTCTCTAAGCTTTAACTCCTTAAGCTAGTCCAAAACTTCATGCCTTATCATCCAAGTCCTTCACCTAGGGTTGGAAGCATACCCCAGTAAGAAGAGAAAATAGATGACATCAGCAAAGGCTGGTATGTGCATACTAAATAGGAAATTGAGCAATATATGGAATAAAGGACATCGAAGTGTAAAGGATTCCCATGAAAAAGATAAGGACAGCCCAAGTGGGTATCAAGAGAAATGATTTTCAATAACAAAAGAGATACTTGCCATAATTAAACAAAAGAGTGGTGCCACATAAGCACATATCATAACCATCATCATGCATGCATGTGAGATAAGAATAACACTAGAACAATATAAACACAAAGAAAACCAAGTCTCATAAATTTGAAACCTAATAGAGAAAGGAATACTACCAATCTCCCAAATATATAAAACATGGTCCAAGAATCACACATCTTGCCATGGGTATGAGGTTCCTTTCCATCCCAAAAGAGTAGGAAATATCACATCTGCTCGGCAGGAAATAACACATCTGCCATAAAAACCAATGCAATTACACTACTCTAGTGCTAATGAATAACATAGCATGTTAAATGTAGAGGCAAGTAGAAAGTATAGTCAGAATATATAAACTAGTCACCACATAAGTGACTAATATATACATCCACCTCATAAGTGGGCAAAAGACATCACATGTCATCTTTTAGAGTTCCATCATGAACAAAGCATAAGATAAGAGTTCAAAAGAATATCCATGATCACATGATCAATATCAAATAAGGTAGTTCACATGAACCATGATTTTCAAAAGAAAATACATTGTGTATAGGATAATGTTCATAGGACAAAGAGAATGAATAAGCATAGGTGAATTTCTCAATATAGAAGAATAGGGGATACATCATACCTCAACTTCAGAGTCAGTCCAAGCTAGTCCTAGATAAAAGCCTAGGCCTCCAAAGAACCTCTAGGGAAGGTGAACATGTCAAATAAGTAAGGTTCCCAATCTTAGAGAGGCTGGTTTCTCCAACAAAGCTCCTATCTCGAACAAGAAGTACCTTCTCCACTTTAGAGCTGAAAAACCGTAACAAAAGAACATGGAGATGAGGTGTTTATGGGTTCTAGGTGGAGTTTCACCATGGAAAGCCATGGTTATGACATGGAGGAAGGTGGAAGGAAGACTAACAACATGAAAATAGGGCAGGAAAGGAGGATACTTGCTAGTTTTGGTCAAAATCACCAAGGAGGAGCTTAAGAAATCCTAAATAGAGAAATTTGGAATCCTAGGAGCCTTCTTCACCAAGGTAGGCACCTCCTTTTATCTTGAGACAAAACCTTCATGGAAAAATAGAGTAGGAATGATGCTCTAATCTAGAGGAAATAAAGGAGAGTAAGAGTTTTCAAATTGGGAGTTGGGAAGGGGTAGATATGGCTATATAAAGAAAGAGGTCAAGTATGAGGTGTCTATGAGACTTTCCTTGGGTCATGTATTAGGTTGTCCATGGACATGCAAGACTTTATGGATAATGAAGAATTAAAGCACGAGGTGTCAAGTTACTTTCCATGTATCCAATGCTAAGGGTGCCTATGGACATGCAAACCTTTATGGATAAGGAAGAAGTCAAGCGTGAGGTGTCCATGGAGCTTTCCATTGTGTCCTTACCCTAGGGATTTCATGGCCATGCAAGAGGACAGCTCATAGAGGATTCTTGAATATCAAATGTAAGTTTATGGACACTTATAGTCCATCCCAACTGACCTCCAATCAAAGAAATAACCCCATTGGTTGATAGCTTCTAAAGATAAGCTCATTTATAAAGAGAGTAATCCCTAAAATGCCCTTGGAAAGAAACACCTTCAAACCAAGGTGCAACTAGGCACCCTATGGTTCAAAAACATGATAATGGTAAGGGAATATATAAGTATTATAATGAATGTGACAATTTGCAAAGAAAATCTCCCAGTTGGGTAAATTGCATAAAAGTCCAAAATGTACCTTTGCATAACTTGCACAAACAACATCCAAATTAGACCAAACTTCATCCACAAGTTATATTTGATGTGTTGAATACGAATTTTCCATTATTTACATATTTTTAAGTTATATAATCACATTATTCATTACTTATGCCTTTTACTCATTTTCTCTCTCCTAAACTTATCCTAATATTTCAAGGTTGTCCAAATTAGATGAAATTTGACATGTATGCTAATTTTGATATCTAGATTTTGAACTTGAAGTTTGTTTCCACTTTTGAGACTTCTTTTTATGAGATATGTCATATGGCCCATTAACAGCCCATTATCTAAATTATTCATCCAATTAAGTTCCTTATCTTCATATTACCACCAAAATGAGTTATGTTGCATATTTTATGTATCCATTATAAACCTAAGATTAATGTTAGAAAATTAGGTTATATTAAGGTGATCTATACATGCATTAGCTCATTGGGGTTATACTAAACATCTATTTAAGTCTAACCTTCAACCTTGTTTGGCTAAGTCCAAAATGTCAACTTCTAAGGTAGGGTATGAGATCTAGTATGTTACACTATCCCAGTAGAGCATTCAATGAAAAACTCTATATGAGGTTCCTAGTCTATAGTTGAGTGCCTCCTATAGTCTCCTCTCTCTCTCTAAATGTAATCACTTGCTACATTCATTAGAGTAAGTAGGAAATCTATAAGAGAGCTAGTCCTACATGTATATCTTGTGAGGCTCTCACTTCCACCACCTCCCATTCTCTCATTTCAACCATGAAGATGAAGGTTCTCTCTCTTGGCTAAGAGAGATGAAGAAGAACAAGGGAAGGAGTCCCTTGGTGAAGATAAATGTTGAAGACTTGGAGCAAGAGTGGGTAAGACCTTGGTGAAGGCAGAAGACTCCTTGATCAAGTGGGTAAGACCTTAGTGGAAGCTTGACTGAGTGAAGGTGAAGTCAAAGGCTGAAGATCCAAGAAGAGTGGGTAATTCCTAGAAGGTTTAAGACTTGTGCAAGAGTGGGTAAGTCCTTAGAGAAGGCCGAAGACTCTTCGCAAAGTGGGTAAATCCTTGGTAAGGTTGAAGACTCTTTGTATTGGATAGGTAAGTCCTTTGGTTGGTCATGTATTATAAGTCTTATGAATGGATATAAGAGGGAAATGGTTAAGAAATTCTAGAGGTTGACCTCTCTAGGTAGTGGATTGACATACTCCTAGTTTGGAGTGTGGAACCACTCTATATAGCTTGTCACTTGGTGTATGTTCAATCTCTCTCTCCCTTGCTATGTATGTTTTAGTTGCACTCAAACTTCCTATTTAGAAACCTTATCTTATGATATATCTTGAAGGTCTACTTAATTTTGTTTAAGTGCATTCAGCTCTATGCACCCCCCCCCTCTAGAGCATCCAATCACCCATCTAGGATCCAACAAAATCATATTTTGATGAAGAGGAAGAAGCTTGAAGACATGAAGGGTCTAAGGTAATAGTAGAAGCATAAGTGGCCTTGATCAGTTTCTCAATACCAGAAGAATTCAGTGTCACCATCTGAGGATTAGTAACATGAGGAATAGAAGTAGAAACTCCATCAGCATTGGTAGTTGACACTCTATTTGTTCATTTGGGTTTTCCATGCTTTTGCCATCATTTGTCTTCAGTGTGATTAGTGTGCTTGTAGAAATTACAAAATATGGGTTGGGATGAGGAAGAAGAGGATCCTCTCCAATTGTTATTGAGACTGTTTCCCCTCTCCAACTGTTATTGAGACCTTTTCCCCAGCCACAAATAGAATTACCTCATCCAACAACGACAAGGGATCTCGACAGTAGGAGTAGAAGATACATAGAAAGATAGTCATAGATAGATATCATCTAATATCAGAAAGGATTTAGATGCAAGAATTTGTTGCCAAACCACTTCATAACTTGGAGGAAGACCGACAAGAATTGACAAAGTTGTACTTCCCCTTGATTTTGTGCATCTTGACAAGATCAGATGATAAAGGGTGCTAAAGCTTGAGTTCACCTCAAATCCCTTTGATGGTTTCAAAGTGTGAGGTGAAGGCTAAGTTGTCTTTGAGTTTAAGGGAATGCATTTCCTTTTTTGGAATATACATGGGCAAGGTGATCCCATGCCTCCTTCGTGGTGTTGGTGAAGAAAAGATTATCAGAGATATGTGATTCACAGCTATCTAGGATCTAGGAGAGAACTCAAGAGTCATGTTCAACCCACTTGTTAAAATTTGCCTTTAATTTCTCATATTCTTCTTCAGAAACTTTCTTCTTGTTAGATGTATCTTCCTTTAGTGGAGGTAGATCTGATGTTCATGTTTCCATGAGGAGTGTGTATAGATCTGAAACCAGCATGCCCATAAGACATAGTTGGAGTCGTTAAATTATACAAAAGTTACACGCTTTGGGTGTGTTTTAGACATCCCAATAGAGGAAGAAGATGACCCCATAACATACCAATACAGGGTATAATGGAGCAGTAGAAGAAGAATAGAAATAGGCCAAACATTCAATGACACACCATGTCAGAAAGTGGACATGTCATGTCACTTGAAACGGAATAGAACTGAATGTTTCAGACACACTGTGTCAAAAGTAGACACACTGTGTCACTTGATAAAGATTTCAACAATGACAGATTTGTCATAGCAGTTGGCAACAACACGTCGTGTAGGTAAGGTACACATCGTGTAAGATAGTTAAATAGAAGATTTTTCCCAGAAAAAGATCCAGAATAGATGGTGAACCTTATGGATCACCAAGAGAAATAGAGATATGTTGGAGATATCCAATCATATCTGATAATATGTGGATAAAACCCAATATAAAGTGGTGATATATGACCAGAAAAGGATGTCATACTACTTTCCAAACAGTCAGTCTTTAGGGCATAAGACCAACAAAAAGTACGTAGGCAGTCTTCTTAGATAATCTTATTGGGAAGAAGATAGGCCAGAAAAGATATTATATCTCCCTTGGTGTGATCAACATCGGTGGTAAAAAAATATGATGAGTGGTGATGGGGGAAGAGACGACAACAACTATAACATACCAAATTTAGGTTGATACTACCTTTTATCCATTTTTCTTATAATCTTTATTTTAAACCCTTTTCCTAAATTGGTTTGTACTAGTATTTTAATAATCTTCAATTATAAGAGTTTTAGCCAATAACATAATTATTTGATGCTTAAATACAATGAATACAAAAATATGCTAATTTGGGGTTAGTTGTGCAAATTTATCAAATTGAGGGATTTAAGTTCAAATAAATCTTCTAGAACTTTTCCTATGGATAGGTTTAGGCAAGAGAGAGTCACACACAAAATTTGGTCAATAAATGATAAAGGAATACATTAATATGTTAAAAACATGTTTTCCCTCAAATTGTGGGTTTTAGGTATTAAAGTTTTCTAAAAGGCAAAATTGACTTTAAATTTGAATTCTATACCTGCCAAATTTCAATTTATTTAGATATTGTTTGCTCTTCCAATTTTTGGTTTGAAAGAAAAGTGATATTATTAATGCAACACTTTAGGAAAATTCGAATTGGGATAGGAATTAAATGTCAAATAGATTCATCTTCTTTAGCCGATACATGTGCTTCTCCCTACCATCATATCCCAACCGTATGACTAGGAATTAATCTTCAACCTCATGCCCAGAAAGGAAACAAGCTGCTAGTTTCATGTACAATAAATTTGTGATTTTTCTCACTACACTCGATCGAATCTTGAAATTTCTTCGCCTATAGATTTCTAGTTTGAATCCACATCTATCCATACCCTACTCAAAGCCTATCATTGCATATTCAAGAAACACCTAAAACTTGTTCCCCAAGCTTCTGAAGCCCCACACCCTTTGGTCGAAGGACCAAGTCCGATATATAACCAACCATCACTAGAGTTTTGCCTCATCACAAGCCTTAGTTCTATGGTCTCAAATTTTCTTTGGGTCTTGAGAATGTTGTTGCCAAACTCACTTTCTTATCCAAGCATGTGGCCTCTCTCCTTGACGCTCTACTTCATCGGATCACAATTGGTATTAGGGTAAGCAACCTTGATCCCTACTCTTCATGACCATCTATCTGATTTGGTGAATAAACAATGATCAATATTTTCTTCGAATCAGGTTGCCGCTTCTATTGTAAGCTTGCTGCAATGGTGTGTGAGCAAAGGAAGAAGGTGACTCAGAGTAAAATTACTAGTTTTCCCCCTATCTCCTTCAATAATGGATTTTTTTCCATATCAATATTCTATTCAGTATATGTCACATGATACACAAATATAAACAAGACATGTTTGCCTTGTTACAAGATAAAGTTCATATTTTTCATTTAAGGGTAAGCTGGACCTTTATAAATTTAATTTCATTGATAAGTCAATAAGTAATATAAATTGTAAAATCACATCTTTTTATGTAAGATCCAAAAATTATAAAAAGAATATGTTTTAGAATCGTGGGATTTTTCTCTATCTTTTGGTATGGTTTTCATCATTTGATACAATATTGTAGGATTGTAGCCAAAGAGGGGACCACTCCTTACTTAGTTTAAGAAAATAAATTGCATAAAACCCCTTTTTTAGAACTCCATATTTATAGTCATGAATGAATGGGGTCTTGAGGTGGCTATCCACCCTGCTCTAGGGATGAGCATCAGTTTGGGTCACCCTGGGTTTTAGCAAGCCAATGCCCGGACCCATATTTTTAACTAGATTTTGGGGTGGGTTTAGGCCCAGGTAATGTTTAAAAAACTTAGCCCATACCCGACCCAGATAATGTAGTTGAGTTTTGGGTGGATTTGGGTTGACCAAGATAACATAGTAAATGAAGATATTTTCAACATATACATAAGACAAAATATTAACACAAATTTTGAAATGTGTTTGACTAGGTATATGTAATCTATATGCATCATTAGAGAAATTAATACACTTACCAATAGTTATATAAATTAAATGGATGAAACACATAGAATATAGATCATACACATTTAAACTTGCAATCATAGACCATTTATTGATGTGAATGAGATTTTTACGGTTAACTTCAAATAGAAGATGCACATTTGTATTTCAATTAACGGCCTAGTAAAGTCCCAACTGAGTAATTTGTGTAACACATGTAAGTAGTATAAATCCAATATTTTATATTTAATTTTTAGAAATTATAATGAACATGTTACATACAAAATGAGTGTGCATATCCTAGATTTACTCTAGTGCATTGTTCTTATAGTCCAATTAACATAAATGAAATAATATATATTAATCAAATGTAATTTGAAAGTGTGTTGTTGAATGAATCTTATAAAAGATACATATAATATACAAACATGTGGTTACATATACATATGTACATAATTAATTTGGGTATCTAGATTTTTAGGCCTAGGTTTATATTGGCCCTGACCCGACCCATATAGAAATTGGGCCAAATCTTAGGCCCGACCCACCCATGTAAATTACTTTGATCAAGCCTGGATCAGGTTATGCGGGTCAGGACATGGGTCATATCAAGCCAAACTGGTCTGATGCTCATCCCTACCCTGCTCAGAGTCAGCTTGGAAAGGGGGGGGAGGTCTTGAGGCACTATCCACCCTACTTTAATACCATGTTGAGAATAGTCATCTTTCTATATTCAAAAAGGAGTACAACCCTCTCCTATAAATAGGAGGGGAAACAACAAGGAAGCACATAGAAAACCCTAATGGCCCTTATTACATAAGACTTAATTGAAAGGAAAAATAAAATTATAGGGAATAAAACAACTAAAGATATGTATATCAATAACCACAAACTTATAATGATCATATGTAGTTCCAGAAGTAGTCTTAGTTGTGTCATCTGCCATCATCCTCAATGAATGATGTCCTGATCTCATATCTATCTTGGAAAATACTATAGCACCTCTCAACTGATCAAACAAATCATCTATCCTCGACAACAAATACTTATTCTTCTTTGTGACCTTGTTCAATTGTCAGTAGTCTATGCAAAGCCTCGTCAAACCATCCTTCTTCTTCACAAACAACACTAGAGAACCTCAAGGGATGTCTCACCTGTATGAATCCCTTCTATGACAACTCCTACAACTACTTCTTCAACTCCTTCATCTCAACTGGTGCCATCCTATAGGGTGCATATTCTATATGTTGCGCATCAGGGGCCAGATTGATTTCAAAGTCAATATCTCTAGGGGGTGGAACACTTGGAAACTAGTTGGTATAAACATCCTCTAACTCACGCACCACTGCTACATCCTAGATACTACGACTCCTTATCATGGTATCCACCACATGAGCCAAGAATGCTTCACATCCTTGTCTCATCAACTTCTCTACTATCACAATCGACAGAAGACATGTAAGAAGAATCTTCCTATCTCCTTGGAAAGTCCAAGAGATATCCCATCATAAAACTTCACAACTTTGGAACCACAGTTCAAATCAACCTTATACTTTTCTAAGGTATCCATCCCTAGGATCACATCAAGTATATCCATATCAAGTGACATAAGATCCACTTGTATGTTACCTCGTAAGAAAGAAAGAATGCAAGAAGGACACACCTCCCGTAACACAAAAAAACCAACTAAAGGTGTTCTATCAAGAGGTTATCGGTTCTACCAAATATAGGCAAGTTACAACTTTTTATCACCTCACTGGTGACAAACAAGTATATCACACCTGAGTCAATCAAAATAGATACAAAGATAGATGTAGAAAAGTTAGAATGAAAAAGTTCCATCTGACCTATTACAACTTATGGCTTGAACACTCATTGCAGCTGACTCATAGCATAGAATCTAGTTGTTTCCTATTGTTGTTCTCGACCTCTACTTGTTGGTCATGAAGACCCTACATGTGATGTTTGGAAACATCCTCTACACCCACAACTATTGTACTTTTGTTGTTGTGAACCCTACTATCTCTACCTCGACTACTCTGTAATCTCCTAGTTCTCCATAGAGCAAGACCATTTCACATGCCCAACCTGACCATACTCGAAGCAAGTTCTCATGTCATACAGTGGCCTATATGGCCCTGTCACAAACATCATATATACCAGAACTATTCACTCCAGTAGGTAGAAAGTTGTGACATCTCCCCTTGCTAGGAGATCACTACAACCATACTTGTATCCTTGGCTCTGAAAATGTCAACCTCTACTATGATTATTGATATTGTGGGGTAGAAACTTTTTCTTCTTGCAACTGACAAACGTTGTCCTTGAATTGGGCTGACCACTTCCTTGCACCAGCCTCTTTCTATTCTACAATTGTCCCAAGTATCCTCCTCATGTATTCCATGAAATTGGAAAATTTCTCACTGGACTCCAAAGTAGATGTCGCCCTAGCCAACTCAACATTCGATCCCTTCTTAACCTTCTAATCCTCTCCTTCTCTGTCGATGCCATGTGAGGATAGAACCTCAAAAACTCCATAAACTTTACCTTGTAGTCATTCACATACCATGATCCTTGGCACAACGACTCAAACTTGAGGCATTTTCTCCTCCAGATACATCTCAATGAAGTAACGGGTGACAAACTCCTACCTACACTCTTCCCAACTAACCACTTCACATGGTCTCTTATCTTCCTTTATGGCCCACCAGTGGCCAATACTACCCTTGAAAGGTAGATCGCGTGCTTAACCTTGTCATCCTTAGAGATCTTCAGGACCCTGAATGACTTCTCTAACTACGTTAAGCACATATATGCTTCTATTGGGTCTGTCATGTCGACATACTCGATGGCTCCCTCATGCTTCAGACTCTTGAAGGTCTTCTAGGGACCCTGACAATCAACATCTGGGATAGGTGCCCTTAGTTGAGGTGCAGGTCGACGCCCTATCTGTCAGATGCATGATCATTTCCATTATCTTTCCAAAAATTGGTTGGAAGGTTGTATCATCTATGGTCATTGGGTCAAAAAGATGTGGGACATGCTATTCTGATCTCATCTTGGGTACTTTCCCTTCGGTACTCATCTCCTTCCGCCACCTCAAGGCATCACATAACTACTTTCAGCATGTTCTATATGTTCTCCAAACATATGTACATAACCATAAACCATGGTTAGATATGTTGGATACATAAGAACAGATACAATCTATGTCCATGTAGGATCAACAAACCCTAAGCTCTGACACCATCCAATGTGGCAACCCACCACACAAACGAGATTACTCAAAACTAAAACACTGATCAATCATTTATTTCATTCATCCAGTTGTCAAGGGGTTTCAAACTTGTGATCTCTCAGTCATACAACATCAACTTTACCACTTGGATGCCACTACATTGGCTGATAAAGCATTTATTTACCATATCATCAAAAAGGTACAATACCAAAATTGAATAAAATTTTCAAACATTTCATAAGAAACACTTACACAAAGGTTCGACTTCATATATATATATATATATATATATATATATATATATATATATATCACATGTATCTT
This sequence comes from Alisma plantago-aquatica, assembly GCA_963693085.1. Lineage (NCBI taxonomy): Eukaryota > Viridiplantae > Streptophyta > Magnoliopsida > Alismatales > Alismataceae > Alisma > Alisma plantago-aquatica. The sequence goes on along the minus strand of OY856412.1, from coordinate 286,460,333 downwards.
TACATTAGTTCAGTGGCCTCACCCAAAATATGTATATAAAAGGTATAGTACACATAATTACAACATTTACATCGTTCATTATACAACCAAAAGTTGATATATATGATATACAAATTTCCTTGCTGAGACTTTAGAGTACATGAACGACTCTAGGACTTTATACCAAACCACACCAACCTCTCGAGCTCTACCGATCTTCAAACTAGGCCTCCTCACCTACACAAGTCTGACTGCGCTACTGATCACCTAAAAAGGTGTGGAAAACACCGCTGGGTGATACCCCAAGTCCCAAAATATGATATAACCTCTAATAACATATATTGATTACAAGTAGGTTATGAAATTGAGGCAGTTAAATAGACAGTATGGCAAAATAGGAAACTCAACAATGTATATACAATGATTAAGCATGGTTAGGGTTACAAGTACATATGGTTACATGTGATGACACATGAATCACATAGAATGATGATGAGAAAAACAAAGTTAAGGTTATCATTCAATGTGATTTGCCAAAGAACCCTGAGAAATATACTGCACTATTATATTACATATTGTATTAAGCCTTATGTAATTAGAGGTGTACCACTCAAACTACTACATGGCCACTGTGAATTCACATGCCAGTTTCCCCTCCCATTTGCACAATCGTATTATAGCTAGGACAAAAGAGAAAGGAGGTCAAAGGTTAAAAACTGTGTTTCCATCAGTCAAAGACCAGTTTCCCCTTCCATTTGCACAACCTGGATCTCCATCAATTTGAAGCCATTAAGAATAATATTTGATTTATGAATATACATAACCTCCTTTGGTGTGTGGGCATGTAGAAAACTTTTGATTATTGATTGCGTAGAACAAGCATCGATTGTTGAACACACATAACAACCATCAATTGTCAACACTTAGAGAAACCATCAGTTGTCAACACCTAGAAAAACCATCAATTGTCACACTTAGAACAACCATCGCTTTTCATCACGTATAACAATCATTGGTCGATACACTCACGACAACCATCACTTGTTACACATGAAGAACAACCATCAGTTGTTGAATGCATAGAACAACCATCAGTTGCCATTACGCATATCACTCGTCACACTCAAGCCAACCATTGGTTGTCACATTCAAAACTACCATTGGTTGTCACACTCAGAACAACCATCAGTTGCCACACATGCAAACAAAAAATTCAATTTTTGAATGCACAGAACAACCATCGACTGTTAGGACGTAAAATAATCATTAGTTTTTGAAGCTAAGCAAGCATCAAAATGTGCAAATACATTCACTTATATATGAAACTAACATAAGAGATCGGTATCTTTATGCAACAAGGTTCAAAAGCATTTAATAAAATGAAAATTTACCAGATGATAAAGAATACAATGTGTATATATATGATAAAATTACAGTTAGATCCCTAGAAAATGGGAATTGCAAAGAGGTCCACAAAAGTACATAAAATTGTATAACTTGAGAAGACAGAGTTGGAATTTGATAAAATTTGAAATATAGATCCATAAACTTATATTAAAACATAATTTTATATTTAATTTCAATACCAATCACCCAATTAAGGCAAACAAATATGTTTAAGTGTTAAACAAGATAAACAATGTTACAACCTCAATTTTGTATATGTTTTCATAATTGAATTATAAAAATTTTGTGAATATGGACTTAATTGAAAAGGTTGTATGCTTTGCTTCAAAGAAGGGATTTCTTTGCAAATCTCCCTTTTGATAGGAATTTCGTGGATCCTATTATTAGATTAATCCAATAATGGATATAAAAGAGAAGAAAAGAAGAAAAATCCAAATAAAAGGAAAAGATACAAGATAATGGATATTAAGCAAAGTAATTATGAGAAATACATAGAAATCTCTAGAAAGTGGAATTAATGGCCATAATTAAATAAATTTTGTTTCTATGTGATTTCTAATAAAATAAAAATGAAAGATAAAGAGAAATCCTTGAAAAGAAATATCTTGATAAAGAAATAAGTAAGATAATGAAAAAGGAAGGATGTGGATGCATCTAGAAGGATAATAAGAATCCTTCAAAAAGGATTTCAAAATCTTAGGATTTCTTATGGGTCCAAGGTTTCAAAAGAGAGAGATAAATCAAAAGAAAAATAAGAAATAAACAATTAACCCAGAATATTTGAAATAAAGGAGATAATGCAAGAAATAAAGAGAGAAGAGAAGGTTTGGCCATAATGGGTGATATTTCAAACCCCAATTGCTTTCTTGGATTACAAGGAATAGAAATAATGGGAAATAAGAAAATAAGAAAGAGAAAAGATGGGAGAAATAAGCCTAATTGAGTAATATCTTACACCTAAAGAAAAGACACGTTTTCTTTTAGATAATGAGCTCAAATTTGGCATGATGATAGATTAAGTCTTTAGTAAGATTACCTCAAAATTTGGAATTAAAAAAATCCATGGTTTGAGAGTTATGTTTTTTCCAAAGTGAAAGGGATATCCTTTATTTCTAAAGGGAATTACCCTATTTTCCCTATTTTCTGTTTATGCAGGTAGCACGACAACCATGGATCTGAGATCCAATGGTAGAGGTGTTGTCCCCTACCTCCAGACCAACTGGGAAAGCTGTGAAACTGGGAGAGATTTCCTCTCCACTTTCCTCATAATCCAGTCTGTCATTGGATCTGGAAGTGGGCCCTCTGCCTTTGGGAGGCCACGAGGACTCGATCCATACCAGGATCGAGTACCTGTTATAGTGGGAATCGAGTTTCCCTAATATCAGGAATACATGTGGCCAGACCTTATATAAGGGGGGAGTTGTGTGATACCAGCGATCGCAAAAACACTGCTCGTGGGATCGGGGCGAGTAGACGAGTGCTTCGGCATCCTCAATTGGAGAATTCAACTTGACCTTCATCCCCGCCGAGGACCTGCTTCATCCAAAGTTGCGCGATGCCATCTGGGTACTAGAAGGGAGTAGGCAGTGCAATCGAGGGGTCCTCCAAGTTTGGGAGAACTTGGCGGAGCTCCGAGCGGCCTTGGATCGTGCGGAGGAGCAGCAGCACGCCAAGTCAACCATCGAGTTGACCGACGGCTCATGAGAAGAACAACCTTGAAGATGACCAAGAGGGGAATTACTCCCCTACCCTCACATCCCTATTGAAAGGGATTATCCTTTAAGGTAATTTCACAGTCCCTCTCTATTAAGCGAGCGTTGCCCCGCCAGCTTAATTTTTTAATCCAATAAATCCACGTGGCCACTTCTGATTGGTAGAAAAAGGGTTATCTTGTAAAATATGTATCTAATTGTAGAAATATTGGATGAAGATGATTTATACATGAAAGTTTATCATAAAAATGCAAGGAATAAGATAAAAATAGTTTGAAAACCTAAATCTATCTCCTTTGGCAAAAGTATATTATTTTGATGAAAAATGTATTAATTTGTGGTTAGAAACCCTAATTAATGATAAAGGATATATTTAATAGTGCAAATAAGTTAATTTGAGCATTGTTAACCTGTTTAATGATAAAGATGAATCTTAACCTATTTTGAAGATGAAATTGTAAGATTTAGGGTTTTAAACTTAATATGATGGTTAATAACCTTAGAAACCCTAAATAGGGGAAAAAGGAAAGAAAATGACCTTTAATATGAAATTAGGGTTATATGTTGTTAAAAGGGTAACCTTAATATATTTCGTGAAGAGTAGATGAGATAATTAGGTTTTGTGAGTAATTGTATAAAACTGGGGTTTAAAATAGTAAAAATGAAGTGAAACCCTAATTGCAATGGAAACCCTAAAAGTGGACTAGAAACCCTAGGAATTGAGCTAGGTTTAATAGACCTTGATGGCCTAATCAATGATAGGAAAATTGGATGTGTATTACAGGATCATCTTGTGTGCTTGCTTGTTTACTGGATTTCTTATTTAGTTGGATTATTTCTGCACTCAAGTCATCCTGACAGGTATGTGATTAATTATGGTTAATCGCATTAGTTTCCCGAAGAGTTTCCCAGATGATTCATCGCATTGAATACAACCTATCCGTTTGGATGTTCATACTTGCAAATCATAAAGTCACTATGATTATCACAATTATAATATAAGTGTGTATTCTCGCACCTACATTCCACCCTAATGGAAGATGCCAAAAGGTCAAGCCCAGGAGGGAAGACCCATGCGCACCATGAGTGGTGACCCCAGACATCAAGCTCGGGATTGAGAAGGTGGTCTTTATTGAATGACTAATGGGCACTATGAGAGGTGACCCCAGGCACCAAGCTCAGGATTGAGAAGGTGGCCTTAAGTCATTGGAATTAGAGAAACCCTAAGGTGGGTATGCCAGGGTTAGGGCAAAAGCGGTGGAGAAAGTCACACGAAAAGTGTAATTTGGCTTGTTAATTAACTTGATTGTGATATTTAGATTGTTAGCCATATTTGTGAAATTTTGGTTGTCCCCACATACCGGCATATTCATTTATGCTGACCGACATTTTGTTTGTTGATGTTTTAGGTACAAGTTTGAAAAGGACAAACATTAAAGTGGCATATGTGGAATTAAATAAGAATTAAAGTACAAAGGATGATTAGTTAGAATAGACTCCAGATGTGGATAGAAGTAGATATCTGAGTTTTTGAAAAAGGTATGCAAAGTTTTATTTTATACCAACTTTTAGTATAGTTTGGTAGAATTTTATAATTATTATTGATTATTTGTCGAACATTTGATCATGTTAATTGGGATAATGGCTCTGACCTCTTGGTCTCCCTTAATTGAGGGTTATCAGGAGGCGGGGTCGTTAAATTTGGTATCAGAGCATTGGTTCCTCATTTAATCTTTAATAATTATTAAATTTTACAAATTCCATAGAACCGAGGGAGTTATTAGAGGATTTTCCAAAAGATAGAGGTGTCTAGAAAAGGATCACATCTGGGGGCTGACAATATTTTCCTTTGCACCACTAGTCGGAATATGAGGACTCCCGGATTTGTGTGACTACCTGGCCAATGTCTCATGATTTGACTCAAAATAAGATACCTTTAGGACTCTCTCATCTTGTTCATCCCTTCTCAACTCAAATGTTGTTAAGGATTTTAAGGATTAGGTTTTTCTCTCTCTTCCTCACCCTCTTGAGGTATGAGTAAAGTTGATAAGGTTTAAGGAATCCTCCACCAAATTAATGAAGAGCATGTAAATAAGATGTCATGGACATAAGCTTAATAGTTTAAGCGTAAACTAAAGAATAGCTACATGCTTAGGTCGTATGACATGTGTTGTCATGAGAGATCTAAGGTTAGATCCTCTGGTCAGGAGGACGAGTAGAGAGTTGGTTTTGGAGGCAGAGATCTTCATTAAAGGTAGAGACCTAGTACATCCTCTGAGGATGATGCTAACCCTAACCCTAAATGGTGGTTAGAGAGAGATGGCATGATGAGTTAGATGTCATGGTCGACCATGTGTGTGGGTGAACATGCTTTTGGTTTGGATACCCATGACGATATGAGCCATGTGAGGTTGGATGACCTAGTGCCTTTGGTGACCCAACCCTGGAAAGGGTCGTGCATGTTAGAGTGGAGGATAGCTCCTTCAATGATGAGGTTAGTGAAGAACCTATAGAAACCATATGGGCTTATAGAAGCATGGCTTAGTATGCACCCAGAGTACGTCAGTAGTGCAGGTAGTAGGTTGAAACCCTAGCCAGGAGAGTATGATGGATAGCTTATGAAATAAGCATAAAGGGCTATGGATAATCTTGAGCAAACATAAGTTTGAACATAGGCTTCACCCATGTAGGGGTATGCTTGTGAGCTTGATCCTTCAGGGAGAGAGAACCTCTAGTAGTAAGGTTGTTGTAGGGTTAATCTCTAGAGAGAGAGAGAGCAGGGCCCGAGCTAGAAGGTTGGAAGTTTAGACTCTGGGCTAGGAGAAACCCTGAGAAGTTGAGGATGATGCGACCTAAGAGGATGGTTGATGTTGCCTCATGCACGATCCCTGGAGGATGATGGTATCTTGGTTTCCTTTAGAGGAACCAAACCCAAGAGAGAGGATGAGACTGCTGGTACCTATGTGCCTATGGTATAGGTGTTTACCTTCTAGGGTTAAGAAGAAGAGTTCCTTAAGACCACGAAGAGGTTTAGTAACAAGTTGTGAAGCCTTACACCTAGTTGGTTGTCCTTCAGGAGAACTCCACTCAGAAGTGTTGTTCAAGTGGAATGATAATAGGACGTGCATGTCATACCTTGTACATGCTTGGTTCATGGTTAAAAAGGTTGAGCATGCAGTGGGAGATCTAAAAAGCGAACCTAGGGTTCCTAGGCCTAAGAGGGGAAGAGGTGTACCATGATGCTCATGACGAGATTTGAGTTTCTATAGATTTGAGCATGGCACTCCTCATGTTTAGAGGAAAGGGAAACCCCTTAAGTCTAAGGTGTGTTTGATGAACCCCTCACAGCTAAGTTGGTGACATGGGAAGGCGTGTTCTTGGTCCAATGTTGAGGAATGAGAACAAGTATGACCTAGCATGGTTTAGTAGGTGGTCTGCTTGTGCCTTAGTAGCTTGCTAGGGCTAAGCATGCTCATGTGGATGTAAACTCTAGACATAAGGATGTTTGTGACCTTTGTTATCAATATTTCCTCCCATCCTGAGAGAGGGACCCTTTTGTAGGGTGTATATCAACTTTTGTTGGGTTTGAGGAAACCCTAAGAGGTCTCATAGGATCTTGAGAAGCTAAGTGGAGAGTACATAGTATAAGAGTGAACCTATAGACCCATAGATGATCATCTCTGAGTGCATGTGGATGTGTTACCATGGGGATAACCGGTATGGGGCCTGACCGAGGTAGATAGGTCGCCATGACCCCTACGAAATGACATAAGTCAGACCACGAATGATGAGAGAGCTGATAGAGACTTGGGTAAGGTTCTAAGTTGGACATGTACTATGTTAGAATCCTAAGTCTATCCTAGGGTCAGGTAGGGATAGGACCGATGGAAGTAGGAGTTACCTAATTCCCTAGTTGCACATGACCATAGGGTCGGGAGGTAACAACTATCATTGTCTGAGGGCCATGGGTTAGGAGATTGATCACCTTCATGAACTCATGGGACCCAAGGGCAGATGAAGAGGGCACTCTCTGATGCATAAGGAAGAGGGATGACCCCAAAAGTGCCAGCACCCTACAGACCTAGAGGAGATGATCAAGGATTGTGTGGTGACCCAAGTAGCTTCGAGACCAGTTTTCCAGGGAAGTAACTTTGATATCGAGATGATTGTGATGTAGAGACATAAGTTGTACATTTCAACTTAGATTTGAAGGTGTACTAGCAATGTGGGATGTACCATCTCTACTCTTGGAATAGGAAGAACTTTGTGTTTGGACAGTCGCCAAATGCTTATTTCCTCTTGTTATGGGAGTGAGAGATAGGATAGTACACATGCCATACACCAAGGATAAAGATGATGTGAGTTGGAATATTGCTATGAGGTATGAGGACAGAGATGATAACATACCCTTGTGGAGTGAATGATATGTGGATGGTTTACAAACATCAACAAAACTAAGGTGGTCATCTTGTGAGGATGTTTTTATCATGAGCTATACAGGGTTGAGTTTGATAACCAAGAAGATGAGCTCTAAGTTTTCTTGTTCAAGATAGACCTAAAGCCCGAGATGAGATGATAAGTGAAATAGATGGAGGTGTATGTCTTCAATATTTCCTTACACATAAAGATGTGAAGTGGTTGAGATGCAGCTGCCTAGTTAGCTAGAGGCTAGAAGAGGCTGTTAGGTTAACCCTAAGTTTGAAAAAGGAGATGTGTTTGGCTAATACTCAGATGTAACAAGATTTATTGATCAAGTTAGTGGTTGTTTGGTTAGCCAGCTTAGGCCTTGATGCAATAAAAGGATGGTTGTAGAACCTCAGACGCACTTCTCTAGAAAAGAAGGTGATGAAACCCCGACTAGAGTGGTTTAGGGTTTCTGAGGAATCAATCTTGAGGGATCATGACATACAGGAGATCGTGATTTTAAGTCACCATACACCGTGGTACTACTAAGATGGTAAGTTTTAGTAGTACTTTGGATGTCTAAGAAGAAGTTGCATATGGCTTGTCGCCATGCATGTCAGGAGGTGAAGGAGGAACACCAGTAACCCAGTAAGTTATTACAAAGGATAAAAAGTCCCTGAGAGGGAATGGGAGTTCATCACTATGGATGTCGTGGTAAGTCTCCCCTAGACCAAGGAAGGTCAAGATGCAATATGGGTTATGGTAGATCGCCTTACCTAGATGACATAATCTAAGAGAAAGAGAGAATACTATCAGGACACATATCCGGCTAAACTACAAGTAAGAGAGATGGTTCAACTGCACCAGGATGCAAGTTTAGAAGTTCTTAAATATGACCTAAAGATTCACTTCCATAAGGTGGAAGTAGATATACGAAGAACTCGATGTGAGTACAGCTTATCACCCCTAACTAATGGTTAGTATGATCCAAACAAGAGGGTATGATGAAAGCATGTGTTCTCATTTAGGGTGATACATGGGGGAAGTTCTTGCCCTATGAGAGATGTGATGATAACCACCATAGCCAGTATCGGGATGTAAAGGAGCTCTGTAAGGGAGGTTGTGTCGGTCACCACTTCATTAAGATGATGTTGGTGAAGGGACCTTGCGAAGGTCAGAAAAGGACCACAGTGTGTGTAGATGAAGTCACTTTGATCGTGCAATGGCTGAGAGAGAGCCCAGGGGCGACATGAGTCATGAGATGATGCAAAGTAGACTGACATGCAGTTCACTGTGGGAGAGTATGTGTTGTGAAATCCGAGCCCTCTATGCTACAACTGAGTCCCCGATATATGGGTCCATTTGAGATGGATTGGTGGAGATGGTTGTGTTTAGTCTTACCCCTCAGGATAACATGATGTATAATGTGTTCCATGAGTCTGATCTAGAGCACTATGTGAGGTACCCAAGCCATGAACCCAGTTAGCTTTGAGAGAAGCTAAAATGTCCCGAGTCACCTATGAAGGTACAAGGTACCAAGGTGAGAAAGAACTCAGATGCAAGAATATGAGATGATGAAGGTTCTTGGGAGGAACCATGGAGAGGGTAAAACCACATGGGAGCCATGATGGACATGAGGAAGACTTATCTTGTTTGTTTGTAGGTTTGAGAGAATTTTGAGGGCAAAATTCCTATAAGAAGGGAAGGATGTTACAACCTCAATTTTGTATATGTTTTCATAATTAAATTATAAAAAATTTGTGAATATGGACTTAATTGAAAAGGTTATATGCTTTGCTTCAAAGAAGGGATTTCTTTGCAAATATCCCTTTTGATAGGAATTTTGTGGATCCTATTATTAGATTAATCCAATAATGGATATAAAAGAGAAGAAAAGAAGAAAAATCCAAATAAAAGGAAAAGATACAAGATAATGGATATTAAGCAAAGTAATTATGAGAAATACATAGAAATCTCTATAAAGTGGAATTAATGTCCACAATTAAATAAATTTTGTTTCTATGTGATTTCTAATAAAAAATTGAAAGATAAAGAGAAATCCTTGAAAAGAAATATCTTGATAAAGAAATAAGTAAGATAATGAAAAATGAAGGATATGGATGCATCTAGAAGGATAATAAGAATCCTTCAAAAAGGATTTTGAAATCTTAGGATTTCTTGTGGGTCCAAGGTTTCAAAAGAGAGAGATAAATCAAAAGAAAAACAAGAAATAAACAATTAACCCAGAATATTTGAAATAAAGGAGATAATGCAAGAAATATAGAGAGAATAGAAGGTTTGGCCATAATGGGTGATATTTCTAACCCCACTTGCTTTCTTGGATTACAAGGAATAGAAATAATGGGAAATAAGAAAATAAGAAAGAGAAGAGATGGGAGAAATAAGCCTAATTGAGTAATATCTTACACCTAAAGAAAAGGCACGTTTTCTTTTAGATAATGAGCCCAAATTTGGCACGATGATAGATTAAGTCTTTAATAAGATTACCTCAAAATTTGGGATTAAAAAAAGCCATGGTTTGAGAGTTATGTATTTTCCAAAGTGAAAGGGATATCCTTTATTTCTAAAGGGAATTACCCTATTTTCCCTATTTTCTGTTTATGCAGGTAGCACGAAAACCATGGATCTGAGATCTAACGGTAGAGGTGTCATCCCCTACCTCCAGACCGACTGGGAAAGCTGTGAAATTGGGAGAGAGGTCCTCTCCACTTTCCTCGCAATCCAGTCCTTCATTGGATCTGGAAGTGGGCCCTCTGCCTTCGGGAGGCCACGAGGACTCGATCCATACCAGGGTCGAGTACTTGCTATAGTGGGAATCGAGTTTCCCTAATATCAGGAACACATGTGGCTTTACCCTATATAGGGGGGGAGTTGTGTGATACCAGTGATCATGAAAACACTGCTCGTGGGATCGAGACGAGTAGACGAGTGCTTCGGCATCCTCAATTGGAGAATTCAACCTAACCTTCATCCCCGCCGAGGACCTGCTTCAGCTGAAGTTGCGTGGTGCCGTCTGGGTACTAGAAGGGAGTAGGCGGCACAATAGAGGGGTCCTCTAAGTTTGGGAGAACTTGGCGGAACTCCCAGTGGCCTTGGATCGCGCGGAGGAGCAACAGCACGCCAAGTCAACCATCGAGTTGGTCGGCGGCTCGCGAGAAGAACAACCCGAAGGTTGAAGATGACCAAGAGGGGAATTACTCCCCTACCCTTGTGTCCATGTTGAAAGGGATTGTCCTTTAAGGTAATTTTGCAGTCCCTCTCTATTAAGCAAGCGTTGCCCCGCTAGCTTTTTTTTATCCAATAAATCCACATGGCCACTTCTGATTGGTAGAAAAGGGTTATCTTGTAAAATACGTATCTAATTGTAAAAATAACAGATGAAGATGATTTATACATGAAAGTTGATCAGAAAAATGTGAGGAATAAGATAAAAATAGTTTGAAAACTTAAATCTATATTCTTTGGCAAAAGTATATTATTTTGATGAAAAAGGTATTAATTTTTGGTTAGAAACCCTAATTAATGATAAAGGATAGATTTAATAGTGCAAATAAGTTAATTCGAGCATTGTTAACCTGTTTAATGATAAAGATGAATCTTAACCTATTTTGAAGATGAAATTGCAAGATTTAGTGTTTTAAACTTAATATGATGGTTAATAACCTTAGAAACCCTAAATAGGGGAAAAATGAAAGAAAAGGACCTTTAATCCGAAATTAGGGTTATATGTTGTTAAAAGGGTAACCTTAATATATTTCGTGAAGAGTAGATGAGATAATTAGGGTTTGTGAGTAATTGTATAAAATTGGGGTTTAAAATAGTAAAAATGAAGTGAAACCCTAATTGCAATGGAAACCCTAAAAGTGGACTAGAAACCCTAGGAAGTGAGCTAGGTTTATTAGACCTTGATGGCCTGATCAATGATAAGAAAATTGGATGTATATTTTAGGATCATCTTGTGTGCTTGCTTGTTTACTGGATTTCTTGCTTAGTTGGATTATTTCTGTACTCAAGTCAGCCTGACAGGTATGTGGTTAATTATGGTTAATCACATTAGTTTCCCGAAGAGTTTCCCGGATGATTCATCGCATTGAATGCAACCTATCAGTTTGGATGTTCATACTTGCAAATCATAAAGTCACTATGATTATCACAATTATAATATAAGTGTGTATTCTTGCACCTACATGCCACCCTGATGGAAGATGCCAGAAGGTCAAGCCCAAGAGGGAAGACCCATGGGCACCATGAGTGGTGACCCCAGACACCAAGCTCGGGATTGAGAAGGTGGTCTTTATTGAATGACTAATGGGCACTATGAGAGGTGACCCCGGGCACCAAGCTCGGGATTGAGAAGGTGGCCTTAAGTCATTGGCATAAGAGAAACCCTAAGGTGGGTATGCCAGGGTTAGGGCAAAAGTGGTGGAGAATGTCACACTGATAGCGTAATTTGGCTTGTTAATTAACTTGATTGTGATATTTAGATTTTTAGCCATATTTGCAAAATTTTGGTTGTCCCCACATACCGGCATATTCATTTATGCTGACCGACGTTTTGTTTGTTGGCATTTTAGGTATAAATTTTAAAAGAACAAACATTAAAGTGGCATATGTGGAATTAAATAAGAATTCAAGTACAAAGGAGGATTAGTTAGAATAGACTCCAGATGTGGATAGAAGTAGATATCCAAGTTTTTGAAAAAGGTATGCAAAGTTTTATTTTATACCAACTTTCAGTATAGTTTGGTAGAATTTTATAATTATTATTGATTATTTGTCGAACCTTTGATCATGTTAATTGGGATAATGGCTCTGACCTCTTGGTCTCCCTTAATTGGGGGTTACCGGGAGGCGGGGTCATTACAAACAGTCTTACACACAATGCACCCAATCAATACCTATATGGAAACCCTGGTTCAAAGTCACATTGGATACTACTTAAGTACATAAAACAACATGTGGTCATTATAGTAACTTCAGGTCATAAATGTAGTTTTCATAAGAAGAAGAAGAAGAAGAAGAAGAAGAAGAAAGAGCCAATCAACCAATCTAAGTAGTAGAGTGATAACACATTAGCGTTCATGATCCATATGTTCATGTGGAGTCATTCAGTTAGTCATTTAGAAAAATTTTAATGGCAAGGAGAGTTTATAACTAGGAAGAGTCTTCACAGCATTTCTTGAGCAGATTTATATGTGTTTTCATGGTTCATAGTGCACATAGAATTATTGCAAACTCTCTATGTGGTTTTACTATAAATTTATCGACTTGTTCTTTATAGTACATTATTTGATCATTTAATTTTGAATAGAGAATTAAGATTCATTCATCAATTCACCATTTTAGATCCACTTATATCATTTATCCATATATATATATATATTTGCATGTTTTTGCAAGACACTTGTTGTTATAACCGTATCTGAGCTTAATCAGTAAGTTAGAGTTTATGTGGATGATTACATGATTTACTAGATTGATAATTACTTATTCATGATTAATGATGATATCTCAATCATGATATGTTAAACCTAATGAGAACCCCAAGTATGCTATTTCTTTATATAATTAGGGTTTGAGAAAATATAAACCCTAGTCGGCTGAAATTAGGGTTTTCACCAAATAGGATCACGTTGGGGAAAATGAGAGAGGTATGCAAAGGAGAATGAAAATGGTAGTTGAAGGATAGGATAGCATGGTCGTGGTGGGTAGCAATGTCGTGGTGGGTCGTTGGTGGCACGGGCATTCTAGGCCACACGGCCGTTTTGAAAGAATTGAACTATTAACCAACATTTATAATCAAATCTGATGAAACCAATGCACCACGGCCATGGTAGGCAACACGGCCGTGCTGGGTCCATCTTAGAATGGTCATGGTAGCTAGCATTGTCGTTCTTGGCATTTACTCTTCAACTGACATTTTTGTAGATTTATAGCTAGCAGTGCACTGTTCTATTTTTATTTATTTAATGATAGCTCAGAATGATCTAAATTTTAACTAAAGCTTTATCACTAAATTATAAAAAATACGATAAATTTTCATAATTTTTGGAGAAGTTTTGATCTCTGAAATACACGAATTACAGTAACTTTTTTATGACAGAAAAATCTGCTGAAATAAGAAAAAGTTTAGTGAGAGGTCAATGTGCAATTCACCCAAGCAGCTTAGATGCGCTATATGGTCAACCTAATACACTAGGAGCTCTCATAATTTGTAATTCATTCCATAGAAATGAAATCCTAGAGAGAGAGGGAGAGTTAGGGTTTGAGAGGAAGAAGTGGTAGAATTGCTGATCTAGAGTTTCTCTATCCGAGATATGATGAAATCAAGTAAGTTTAGCTTCTTTGCATAGACTTTAATGGTGAATCTTCTCTCACATGTCAAGATTCCATCCCTCCTCTGATTTGATCCAAAATAGTATCAAAACTTCCCCTTTTCTCACTCTTTCTTCATAATCCCTCATTTCTAGGGTTTCTGAGTTGAAAGGAAGAAGAATTGGGTGAATTGCTAGGGATTTGATATGAGATCGCGATTTTCAGAGATGAGCTGTGTTTTTAAGGTGTTTTCACACCTTAGGGTGAGTGGGAACTTTTTTAAATAGTATATTGCACGAAAATTGATTAAATAATCCATAATCTTTAATTCCTTAGTATGCGACTACAAATCCTGAATTGTCTGTTTGATCTAAGTTGTTGCAAAATGATATGAAATGGATTCTTCCTCTGTTTGTTTGAATTTTAGATGATAAATTCATATTAGAAATGTATACAATACATCCTAATGAGAATTCCCTAAGTATTCACAAAGGTTATAAGAGTAAATTGAAATATAGGGAATTTGTCTATGACTGAAATTGCTGTATAATTAAATAGAGACATTTATTTATCTAAATCCCCTTGGTTATGAATGATTATTTATCTGAATGCGTAGTACATATATGTCAGATACTATAATGATTTCATGTGATGTGAATAGTGTTTTCTTGATATCTTCGTAAAGAGGGTGAATCCCTATATGAGTGGAAAGTTGGAAATTTGTGAATAAATATGGTGAAATCCATTTGAAGTATTTTTCTTGGCATCATAGACTCTATTTATGCAATTTTATTCTTGATTCATAATATCTCAATGAATGGCATGGAAAACCCTATTTTAGCTCAATTCGAGGATTTCATACATATGTTGATTGTATATGACTTGTTTTAAGCCATTTGTATATAGTGGATGTTTATGACATATTAAATCCTTATGAGAGCCATGTGATAAGTGAATGAGGTAAATGAAACCCTAAGGATAGGGTGTTCAATGAATTAAGTATTGTGATATCAATATTCTTAGTATGAGATGTGGTGATGCTTAACAGTTCAGTTGTGGTAAATGTTATCAGATGGTCTATGAAAATAATGGTTTCCAAAGCTAAACTAAGATATGTAGATGTGATGATTGAATTGTGAATCTAAAGAGTGAATTAGACATTTAGATGCCCTGAACATCGTAGATTCCCTGTGAGAGGTCTGCACCGTAGGGAAGAAATGACCTAACCCTAGCAGTGTTCAGTATACGAGGGTCGGAACGTACTAATAGGTGGTATGGGGGATGAATCCCTAGTGGAAGTCTCCTTAAAAATATAGTATGTAGTGTCCAACATCAACTAGAGATCCTGGTGGCACTAGAGTACAGAAAAGACAATAGGTGGCTTGACTCTCTGCCTATGTGCTCAGGTTATAGAAGGAGTCTAGTTTTTACGGCGTAATAGGTGTGCTGAGGCTAGAGAGCCATTTTCCTGTTGCAGACCAGTGATGTTGTCAAACTTAGCATTCCCGGGTGTGTCAGCTAAGTCTTGTACGGTGAGATCGTAGTTCGCTATGAGTCTTTATGTAACATCCCTGACCTGGGTTATGAGTTAACCCTAGGTGTTTTGCCTAAATATTAAATTAAATCCTTGTGATTAACTTTGGGCATGTAATTAAGTTTCTCAGAAGCATATATTTCAGTTTTTGCTTCTTTTTATATAAAGTTGTAGCATTGTTTTGTAATACAAGGACCTATGTGCAAATTACCCAGTTAGAAGGGTTAACTTGCAATTTGCACATGTTGAGATGTTCCTCTGATGTTGAGACATCATGAGGATGATGATGGTAAGGTTTGAGGGATTTCCCAAGCTTGGGCACCAAGGTGCAGCTGTGAAAGCAATCCCGGTGCTTGAAAACCCTAAATTGGGGAAAAGTGCAATTTACCCAATTTGAGGGGTGCAGCTTGTAAAATACATCATCTAAAATATTTCTTATAACTTTTGTCATCATTTAGAGTAGAAATGATGAAGAGGGCACTTCATTTGAATAATCATATAACAAAGAACACCTTTGTGATTGAATAAACAAGGTGTATGTATAATAGCCCTTTTATGTGTATGCTTTAGTGATGGGTTGATCCTCTTTGCCTTCAATTCTTGATCTTAGAAGAATTTTGTCCTTAGAAATAATATGTGGGGACGTGCAAAGAAGAAAGTAAGGACTTAGATGAGAAATGAGGAAAACATATGTCCTTATGTTGAAAATTCACCTAAGTATATATACAACTTTTCCACTTAGCAAGGGAACGACCCTCTCCCTTTCATTTCTTTTCCCCTTGCTCAAAACCGACCAAGGCTAGGCTCTGGAGCATATAAGGACGACCAAGGGTCCTACGTAAGTTTGGATCATCCCTTTTGCTTGAATTCATGGAGGAAACTCGTTTTCAAGGTTGAATTCATGGCTAGCTCACCTAGCTCTATCTTTCTAGCCATTCTTTTCCAACTTTTCCTTGGAGAATTCACCTTGGCCGACCTTTGGAGCTCAAAGACGCCATTAAAGCTTGGATCTTGGAAGCTTGGATCTCAAGTAACAACCTTTAGGTGGGTTTTATAACTCTAAACTTTATGCTTTGATTATACATCTTTTATATGCATATAGTTGCTAGTTCTTCTTCTTCCCTATCTTCCCTTGCATCTTTGCAAGAAAAATCATGAAGAACTGCTACTGTTCTCAAGGAATAAGATAAGGGCGTTAATTCCTATGCTTATCCACGGATTTCCACTTTATCAAACGACCTTCACCAATTGTTTAAACGGTTTCAAACCGTTTGGTGGGCAAACGGTTTCAGGGTCGTGTGAGGGAAAACGGTCTTCAAGACCGTTTGGTCCCATTGACCAAGCAAAGACCGTATGGGAATCTTGTTCATAATTATGTAGGTTAATCACCCACAAAATTTGAGAGGTTAACTCCAAAGGAATCGTGAGATATAAGCAAATCAATTAGCAAAACCAATTGAATTAAGTTCTGATTTTCAATCTGTTTAATTTGCCCTTTTTGGGAAAACGGTCTCAAGACCATTTAAGATGGTTGAACAAACGTTGATCGTTTGGGATTACTGTTCATAATGATGTTAATTAACGACCCACCAAATTTGAGGGATTAATTCCAAACGAGTCATGAGTTGAAGGATTATTAATAGGGCAAACCCTAATTGAAATTAGTGCTGAATCTCCAATGAGTTAAGTTGAGATTTTGGGTTGATTAGCCCAAACGGTTTCAAGACCGTTTGGGAATCACCCAAACGGTCTCAAGACCATTTGGGAATCACCCAAACGGTCTCAAGACCGTTTGGGAATCACCCAAACGGTCTCAAGACCGTTTGGGGGTCACCCCAAGACCGTTTGGAGGTCTGGGGTCAAGTATAGTTGACCAATTGAAGGTCCAAAGGTACCAAATCATATTGCAATTAAGTATTGATGTGATGATCAACTCAATAGATCCAACCTTGATGAAATTTCACTAGGGGTCCAAAGATTGGATGGGCAAACGGTCTCAAGACCGTTTGGAACTCATCCAAACGGTCTCAAGACCGTTTGGTGTCAACCCAAGACCGTTTGGAGGTCTAGGGTTAAGATAAATTGATCAATTGAGAGCCCAATTACAATGGGTTATTGAAATAATCAAATTTCTGATTTGTGACTTAATTAAGGTTCAACCCCTATCAAATCAACTTAGATTTTTATGATTTCTTGGGCAAACGGTCTCAAGACCGTTTGGAGGTCATCCAAACGATCTCAAGACCGTTTGGGCCAAGTTTGGGCCCAATTGGAGGTCAATTGATAGGTTCAACCTTGAATTGATTCACATTGTTGAATATTGATGACCATTCGATTTGAAACCCTATTGAGATGGACTTAAACCTAATTGGCTTTCAATTGAGGGTTAATTTGATGTACAATTGTTTGAGGCTCATCCTAATTGACTCAATTTATAAGTGGTTAAAATGGCTTTGGCCAATTGAGGGCTTCAACATACTTAATCATAAACATTTGTAACTTTTGAACCATGTTGGAGGTCCAAACGGTTTGAGCCCATTTGGACCAAACGGTCTCAAGACCGTTTGAGGCCAAACGGTCTCAAGACTGTTTGGGTCCAAATGGTCTCAAGACTGTTTGGGCTCAAACGATCTCAAGGTCGTTTGGACCAATCGATCTCAAGACAAGTTGATCAAACGGTTTCAAACCGCATAAGCTCAAACGGTTTGGAAAGTCAACCTTTCCAAACGGTCAACACACCCAAACGGTTTGTACAAACAACCTTGAGGTCATGTGGTCTTGGAGTCAAACCTAGCAAATGGTCAACGCACCCAAACGGTTTCAAACCGTTTGGTGGTTGAAGGTTGAAACCGTTTGGAGGTTTTCAATGTTATTTATACATAATCACTTGAAGTTGTAATTGGTTCAATGGTGATCTAATCTAAACCCTAATGGTAACTTAGAACATTAAGGGACTAAGTGATTAATAAATTAACCCATGATGGTGATCAATGGGGTGAATTACCAAAATACCCTTGATGGGTTCAATTGGGTAATATCTTGTTCAAATCAAACCACTAATCACATAATAGTGATGTTTTGGCTTATGTTAGCCCATGAGAACTTAACCCAACCTGATCTAGAGTGGTGTTATCACCATCTACTAGTATTAGGAGAGAGAAGGTATCTTAAGAGAGAGAAAGTACCTTAAGAGAGAGAAAGTATCCTTTTAGGGTGAAAACTCAAGTAAAGAACCTTCAATACACATGAATGTGCATGATTAGGGTATGATCCACCTATGTGAGATCATGGAAACCCTAATTATGATATATGATGAATCCTAAGATTATCTGAGAGCATCAATGATGATGTTCCTCATACATGATGGTGTTATGAGTTCAATTCACCATGTGATGTGAATAGTAAACCCTAATTCAAGGATAATGACATGTGATGTGAATAGTAAACCCTAATTCAAGGGTAATGACGTGTGATGTGAATAGTAAACCCTAATTCAAAGGTGATGACATGTTATATGAGTATTAAACTCTATTTGATAAGAATCAAAGAATTTAGCTCTCATGACAAGAGTGGAAAGTATAATCATTGTTTTGAATTACCTTTATTAGTTGAATTAACCATGCAGGTTCTGATATGGAGGTGATCATATCCAGGTATGGATGATGATACTAAATTCATTAAAGATATATTGATAGCTTTATGAATAAGTAAAGTATCTTGATGCCTTGTCAATGGCATTCTATGATAATGATGGGCTGTGAGAGCCATGAATACCATCAAGGTCATGCTTTAGAGATGACTTGTGATGAGTATAATGAGAAATGATGATTGATGTGAGTTAGGCTTGTTACATTTAGTATTATCCTTTTATAGTTGTTATGCTACTGTTATTGTTTGAAGAACAATGTGTGATGTTAAATGAATACTGAATGTACCTAACTAATCAAGTATAATGTAGAGCCCTGATCATAGACCCATCATTGTCAGAAATCAAATGATGGTGAAACAGGTTTTCCTAAGGGAACTCCTGGATCACATACTATTGAGTATGTGGGGTATATGGATGTGTAGAACCTTACATCCTAGTGTAGGAATTTGATGAAGATATGTAATCTGTCAATCCTTCACTACAATCCCATACCGTATCAGTAGTAGGTAAACATGAAACCTCCTGATGACGAAGAAACATAGATATCTGTATCAGTGGAGATAAACATGAAATCTCCTGATGATGAAGAGAGTACAAAATGCCACTGTAACTCTAAAATAGCGAAGGACCAGTTTACCCTGGTGAGCTATAATAGTAGAGACACAAGATGTCCTACAAGTGATCCTCTTACTGACTGAGGAAGGTGAAGGTCATGAGAATCCAGCTCTCTTAATGACCTATGTATGATACTGATGTGACTTCTTAGCAATCAGTTGGAGTATGAGTGGTATGCCTCATCTCCACAGGGCATAATATTGTTTGTAAAACATAATCAACCATGTAGTATACATGTTAGAGATAACTACGAGTTTGTTGATTGATGATACACTGTAATAGTGCTTATATTCTTCATGTCCCATAAATGTTTAGCTCTTGTTTATAGCTGCAACTACTATTGAATACTTTGAAAGCTTTACTACTTAAGATATTCTTTGATGTTATAATAAAGCTTCTGGCGGAGAGTTATAACTCTCGATGGGACAATTATGTAAAATTGTCTCACCCCGTAGACTTCAACTTTTTAGGTGGACGTCGGAGACAGTGGAACCGGTCTACAGGTGACCAGTCCCAGCAGTAGCAGCAGCAGCACCAGGAGCAGCAGTAAATCTTAGGTGGAGATTTAGCCTGCCATGTGGTGTAGTTAGAGTCAGTCCTATGTGTCCTCTATACTCTCAGGTCTTGGAGTCTTTTGTTATGAGTTCTTGAGATTTTGTATCTTAATTTATATAATTACTCAAGAAGTAATTATCATGAGATGTAAACAGTTTATCTCTTGTTAGGAAAGAAGCTTTTATGGATTCAAGCTCTTGTTTCGAAAAGTTTTAATTTTCCGTGATTTTGTCTTCCGCTGTTAATCGAATCGCTTCTGCTAAGTTTGAATCGTGATTATATCGTAGTTTGGAGATCAGAGCCCACACTTTATATGTAGAGTACACTACATATGATCAGGGCACAAGTTAAAATATGATAATAAGATGAATGAGAGATTAAACAAGTGTGTGCATTTATTCAATTATTCTTTATATGTTTCTACATTATTAGTTCTCTTTATGCTCAATCAAGCTTGTTCATATATTGATACACTCTTGTAGATATCTAGAGTATCTTGAAATATTTATGTTTGAGAATGATTAGTCTCTTTTAAGCTTACTGTTGTCATAATTGATATCAATTGCTCAAAAGTATATTTGAAATTATATCAGTGCTTTAGACTATTTCTTTGAAGTACTCATTCACTGAGCGAGTATGCTCACCCCTCTACTTAAAATTTTTAGGGATAACTCGTGGACTGAAGATGTCATTGCATCATAGTAGATCTGCCACAAGATTTAAGTATAAGATTAGTTAAGTTCAGTTGGTCCCTATCACTCTAGATCCTTGTATAGAGTTGAGAGAGAGTTGTAAATGATAAAGTGTAACTTTCTTCTTTAATAATAGAGTACATATCTAGTTATCATGTAGTATGTACATGGAAGTGTGAGAAACATAATGAATGTTTGTATGCATATCATAAATGTTGACATCATATTAGAGTAATTAAGGTTAAATTCTCTTATAAAGTTTGTTTATGTGATTTAATGCGAGAAAACATAGAGTTTGAAAAAAAAGTTGGGAGTGAACTTTGTATTAAGTATAATCCTCAAACTCATTCCTTAATCTCATGATTAGTGGTAATCGTGGGATGTGGGTGTGACAGCTTGGTATCAGAGCTTAGGCTGAGTCGTCAGGGACCATTAGGATAGAAAGTTAGAGTTATAAGTGTGGCAGTTAAGAGGTAGTGTGTGAATAGCTCTGGGAAGTCTGAGTATTTGGATACCCTGGCTCGGTATCTGGATGCCTAGGTTGACCAGTATCAAACTACTCTATCTATTCTTCTCTGGATGTCATGGCCAGGCATGCAGTGGAAGGATGGGCTAGAGAGAAACCCTAGAAATATTAGGGTTAGAAGACCAGAAGGAAATGAATGAATTGAGCATAAGAATAGAATGTGATGTAACTCTTATTTTATATTATTGCTTTGATTGGATATCATTGGAAATGCTCATATATATTTGATTCAAATATTCAGTTCTTAGAAATAAATGTGGTCCTTTAATATTCTTGTACACTATGAAGTTAATTCAATCATTGTTTACATTCTTTGTATCAACTAGACTATAAGTTATCTTTAAATGAGTTTGCCCTAAGTGGATATTCTTTCCACATGTTTGAGATTAATAGGAGTTGGTTAATCCTAAGTAGCTCTTGGCTTCAGGACTGTAGGTTCGGCCTGGTCCGGATGGCAGGATGCATTACTGGGATCTAACGAGTCCTAATAATTAATCTAATAGGAGTAATTAAACTACAAGAGGCAAACTCAGAATGTAATGAGTATGTACATACACTAGAGATTAAAACATATGGGAAAGATTGGAATAACTAAGAATCAATTGGAATTGATATCTGAGATCCAACTTTGGGGCCTCATATGAGAAACCCTCAATTGGGAATAAAGGAACATGACAAAAGGTTCAGATTAAGTTTAATGATTAGTATCATATGAACTCAAAATATGAAATATGAAAAAGATATGAGAAAAGTATGTAAGGGCCAAGATAGTAAGAATAAATCATGAGGAATGGATCATATAATCGATCAAAATACTTTTATGTACTTCAAAGCAATGGGAAAATAGAAGAAACAAGAGTTGAGTATATAATAAGTACATAGAAGTGAAGAGTCTTCATACGAGTTAAAGTGAAGAGAACTAGATGAGCATGTAAATCATAAAACTAGGATAAGAAACTTAGTTGAAACAAAGAGAAATGTTGGAAATAATGAGCTTGATTAAGGAATGAGGGTTATGATATAATTGAGAGCACGGAATGTATACCTTTGTTAATAAGTTTAATACATTCATCCTTACTTCCTTTGGATTCTAACTCTCTATAGAACAACAAACTAGCTTCTAAAAGAAGAACAAAAGTGTAGCTAAATAAATGAATAAGTCATACAAAGGTAGACTATATTTAGGGGAAAAAACTTGATTGAAAGAGAAACTATGTTTCACCTAGGGGTGAGCATTCAGTTAATTCGGTCGGTTTTGGTTAATTTGGTTCGGTTGAATGGTTAATTTGTGGTTTGAGGTTTTAACCATTAACCTAACCAAATTGTGTCGGTTAATTTGGTTATTATCCAATCGATTAATGGTTAATTTGGTCGGTTAATTTGGTTAACCAAATAACACTCATGTATGCAACTTGCAACTCATATATGCAGTTCATATATGAAGTTCTTAGACAAAATGTCAATGATGTACAAAATATATTTACTTGTAGGTCTTCCTTCTTGAATTACAGCCAGCCACGTTGATATACAGCTGCTGGAAATTCATTTCTTTGACAAGATCTAAGCTTGTAGGTTTTCCTTCTTAAATTATAGCCAGCCACATTGATGTATAGCTGCTGGAAATTCATTTCTTTGACAAGATCTAAGCTTGTAGGTCTTCCTTATTAAATTACAGCCAACCTTATTGATGTATAGCTGCTGTAAATTCCTTTCTTTGACATAATATCAAGGATATAGGCAATAACTAATATTATTGGTCTTCCTCTTTGAGTTACAACCAACCATATTGATGTATAGCTGTTGTAAATTCATTTATTTGACATAATATCAATGACATATACAAGAGCTAAGCATGTTGGTCCTCCTCCTTGAATTACAACCAATCATGTGAATGTAGGAGGGAACATTGCAATTAATTAGACCAAAGCTTGTCATTTATATTTCTTATTAGTAACTCAAAAAGCTACAAGGAAATCACTTATGTATACATCTAATGTATATAAATATTTGGATATGTATACTTCACATTACATCATTAGCAAGACAAGATTACAACAAATATCAAGACAAGAGTATATACATTTCAATGCAAAAATAAAAATAAAAGTAAGAATGGGTTACCTAGAGCTGAGAAATCATAGAAGGTACAAAATAAAATAGCAAAATGGATCAACCACGGATAGATCAAGAGCAGGCAGCAAGAAGATTGCTAGACTAATGCAAAGTGTTGTCCACTTGTTGTAGTCAACCACAAATTCCAGAATAAATCAAACCAGTAGGCAGCAGCTAACCAACCGTCCAACAGAGACCAAGAAGATTGGAAGATGCCAACCAAACTGGCTAATAATGCTCTTCAAAAACTGTAGCAAATGGCCAGAAAGATGGGTAGATGACCGAAATCCTTGGTTATGTAGTAGTGCAGCATGTACTTGGTGACCAGAACAGGGGAGACTTGGACTGAGGCCAAGGGAGCTAGAAGAACCAGTGGTGACGAAAGACGTGCGACATGGAGTTTTGGTAGCTACGACCTGGAGTTTCGGTAGTGGATCCGTCGAGCGACAGTGATCCGGAACAGTTCAGTGAGACAGTGGCAACAAGGTCTCTTGGAGCAGTAGACGTTTGCGGCGGCCAGCAGTGATGGAGGGACAAAATCGAGGAGCAAGGATGGATGACCGGTGCTAGGGGTGCGACGGTGCTACGGGTGCGACGGCGGGCTCTAGGGGCAGGATGATCGGCGGGTCCGGCACTGTCGGCTCGGGTTCGCAGCATTTCTCGCTTGGGGGGAAGTTGTCACGGCAAAACGTTGTCTCAGACTCTCAGCATGGACGCGAGCGTGGGGGGTGGCTGGGTGGGACTGGGATCGGGAGTTGGAGTGTGAAATTGAAAAGAGAGTCTACAAACCAAAATTACAAATGGGCCGACAGATTTTGGGCATGTTAGGATTGGGTTTAGGTTTGTGTAAAATTTATTTCAGTTAATCGGTTAACCACATTAGAAAATATATTAACCAAACCTTTAACCAAATTAACTAATTTTTTTTACCGAATTAACTGATTTGGTCTAACCATATTGGTCAAATTTGAATTAACCATTCGGTTAATCAGTTTTAACCAAAGTTTTCTCACCCCTAGTTTCACCCATGCATGAGTCATTTGATTTAAAATGAAGGATATGTAATGTATTAAACATGAGGTGAAACTAGTAGAGAGATTATTGATTTAGAATTTCAACTTCACATTAGTAGAAGGATAAAAAGAAATATATGCAACATGGTATACATGATCATACACATAAAAGAAACAACATGATCATAAGAGAAAACTAGAAGTTAAAGATGACATGTGTAATAGTAGTATATGGTAAGGGGATTATGGAAAGTAAGGAAGGGTTTGAAACATAATGGAGTAATATAGATTATAAAAGAAAGAGGTTGTGAGATTCAAGAAAGTGCTAATTAGTCAAGTATCCTTGTTGATAATTAATTAAACCTACATATGAGAAATGTATTAATGAATGTTTGAAGATAATAATTCTAAGTCTCAAAATCATCTTCTCTTTCATATCTTCCTTAATGAGAGAAATGTGCGAATGAAGTGATAAGAAAATGAATCATATATGATGCATAACCACCGTGGTAGAGACATCTAGTGAATGTAATAATGACACACAATATGATGATGAAACCCTAGAAGGGTAATTGAGAATGTAATCTATCTGAATGGCCAAGTAAGAGAAAGGAAATTCAATTGATAAGATAAAGAAGACTTTAGTAAAACTTGTGATATCCAAAGTTTGAATTTCAAATTAAGGAAGCAAAGTCACATCACAATAACATCATGATATTGATAAGGACTAAACCCTAGAATGTTTAGAGTTGTAGTAGTTCAAGGGATGTCACTAGTGATTTGGCCTTGAATACTAGCATCTCTATAAAATAAGATTATAAGATTTTCACTATGAGAAGTAAACTAGCACTGATAGTAATCTAGGGTTTAAAGGTAGCTAATCTGAAAGGTAGATAAACAATATGGAAATGGTTTGGAGCAAAGAGTAAGATATAAATTTGAAATGTAACAAGTGTGTTTTGAACAAAAGGAAAAATACAATATGAGTGAAGTGCGATATGAGATAAATTCTTACAGTGATAGTAAGAATGATGAATAATCTATTTATACCTTGTATGTTTCAATTTTAGGAATGTTTAATCTACATGATTAAAATGAGAAGAATAAGTAGCAAAAAGTAAGTAGTAGTGAATGAGGAGAGAGGTAAGAGAAAACAATGGCTTTTAGTAATATATGAATTTGTTTTTAGAAGTATAATTTGTTGAAGGTATATTAAGGGATGTAAAATTGGTTCTACGTATGATTTCGGTGTACATGTGCAAGAAATATGTTAATTAAAGGTGTCTGATAGTTGTAGTCATTCATAACGGTAATCCATCTTACTATTGTACAAGTGTGGTATGGTGAAATGGGTTGAATAATGATGGAAAAAATGAAGGGTTACCCTAAATAAGGTAGTCTTACCTATTCGCTCATATGAATAGAAGGGATGATAACCATATTGTATTGATATGTAACCCTAATGAGGTATATATTTGTATACCTAGCTTTAATATAACTAAGTGATGGTAATTGGGTATGAATAGTCCTTCAATGACTAATATAATCATGGAGTAATTTGTTACTGTTGTTGAAACCCTAGTATGCTATAACCCGATGGTTACACCTTGAATTATGTGTGGGTTCATACTTGAGAATAATATGGAATGTGATGGTAATGCTTCACCTTATGCATCCATGATGCAATGGGGATGTCGTGAGTAGTATTGTACAATTGCTGTTGAATCTAGTCTTCCAACTCAAGAATGTTTTGCTATTTGAGTAGCACACTAGTAAAATTCAAAACAACATGGTGAACCCTCTTTTGTGACTTAGAGGTAACACAGAACAATAGTACATATTGAGACGTATGAATTGAGATATTTGAATCAGATTATCAATGTTGAGGTAACACCTTGAGAGTATGAAAATATTGAAATGGTTGTTTCTCTCTCTATCCTATGATTGATTGTGGCATAGAGAATTCATTGGATATCATTGGGAACTATTTTAGACATGTTGTGATTAGAAAAGAAATAAAGGACTTAATGTTGAAAACTTCATTCAAGTATGAAATACAAGAATATAATGACATGTAAGATTTCAGAAGCTTAAAATAAACCTTGAAAGTACTTTGCTTGCATATTTATGTTTCGGGGGCAACACCTTTTTAAGGGGGGGGAGAATTGTTATGACTGTATCTGAGCTTAATCAGTAAGTTAGGGTTTATGTGGATGATTACATGCTTTACTAGATTGATAATTACTTAAACATGATTAATGATGATATCTCAGTCATGATATGTTAAACCTAATGAGAACCCCAAGTATGCTATCTCTTTGTATAATTAAGGTTTGAGAAAATATAAACCCTAGTCGCCTGAAATTAGGGTTTTCACCAAATAAGCTCACGTTGGGGAGAATGAGAGAGATATGCAAAGGAGAATGAAAATGGTAGTTGAAGGATAGGATAGCAAAGTCGTGGTGGGTCATTGGTGGCACGGGCATTCTAGGCCACACGACCGTTTGGAAAGAATTGAACTATTGACCAACTTTTATACTCAAATCTGATGAAACTAATGCACCATGGCCGTGGTAGGCAGAACGGCCGTCCTGGGTACATCTTAGAATAGTCGTGGCAGCTGGCATGGCCGTTCTGGGGCATTTACTCTTCAACTAACATTTCTACAGATTTCTAGAT
Organism: Alisma plantago-aquatica; assembly: GCA_963693085.1. Classification (NCBI taxonomy): domain Eukaryota; kingdom Viridiplantae; phylum Streptophyta; class Magnoliopsida; order Alismatales; family Alismataceae; genus Alisma; species Alisma plantago-aquatica. The sequence continues at coordinate 286,433,120 of OY856412.1, read as the reverse complement.
AGTAGTGCACTGTTCTATTTTTATTTATTTATGGTAGCTCGGAATGATCTAAATTTTTTACTAAAGCTTTATAACTCAATTAAAAACAACATGCTAAATTGTCATAATTTTTGGAGAAGGTTTGATCTCTGAAATACATGAATTACAATAACTTTTTATGACAGAAAAATCTGCTGAAATAGGAAAAAGTTTAGTGAGGGGTCAATGTGTAATTCACCCAAGCAGCTTAATTTCTCTATATGGTCAACCTAACACCCTAGAAGATCTCATAATTCTTAATTCATTCTAGGGAAACAAAATCCTAGAGAGAGAGGGAGAGTTAGGGTTTGAGAGGAGGAAGTGGTGGAATTGCTAATCTAGGGTTTCTCTATCTGAGATATGATGAAATTAAGTAAGTTTAGCTTCTTTGCATAGAATTTAATGGTGAATCTTCTCTCACATGTCAAGATTCTATCCCTCCTCTGATTTGATCCAAAATGGTATCAAAACTTCCCATTTTCTCACTCTTTCTTCATAATCCCTCATTTCTAGGGTTTTCGAGTTGAAAGGAAGAAGAATCGGGTGAATTGCTAGGGATTTGATATGAGATCGAGATTTTTAGGGATGAGCTTCGTTTTTAAGGTGTTTTCACACCTTAGGGTGAGTGGGAACTTTCTTTAAATAGTATATTGCACGAAATTTGGTTAAATCATCCATAATCCTTAATTGCTTAGTATGCGACTACAGACCTTGAATTGTCTATTTGATCTAAGTTGTTGCAAAATGATATGAAATGGATTCTTCCTCTATTTTTTTGAATTTTAGATGATAAATTAATATTAGAAATGTATACAATACATCCTAATGAGAATTTCCTAAGTATTTACAAAGGTTATAAGAGTAAACTGAAATATAGGGAATTTGTCTATGACTAAAATTGATGTATAATTAAATAGAGAAATTTGTTTATCTGGATCCCCTTGGTTATGAATGATTGTTTATCTGAATGCGTAGTATATGTATGTCAGATATTATCTTGGATTTCATGTGATGTGAATAGTATTTTCTTGATATCTTCATAAAGAGGGTGAAGCCCTATATGAGTGGAAAGTTGAAAATTTGTGAATAAATATGGTGAAATCCATTTGAAGTGTTTTTCTTGGCATCATAGACTCTATTTATGCAATGTTTTTATTGATTCATAATATCTCAATGCATGGCATGGAAAACCCTAATTTAGCTCAATTCGAGGATTTCATACATATGTTGATTGTATATGACTTGTTTTAAGCAATATGTATTTAGTGGATGTTTATGACATATTAAATCCTTATGAGAACCTATGATAAGTGAATGAGGTAAATGAAACCCTAAGGATAGGGTGTTCAATGAATCAAGTATTGTGATATCAATATTCTTAGTATGAGATGTGGTGATGCTTAACAGTTCAGCTGTGGTAAATGTTATCAGATGGTCTATGAAAAGAATGGTTTACAAAGCTAAACTAAGATATGTTGATGTGATGATTGAATTGTGAATGTAAAGAGTGAACTAGACATTTAGATGCCCTGAACACCATAGATTCCCTATGAGAGGTTTGCGTCGTAGGGAAGAAATGACCTAACCCTGGCAGTGTCCTGTATACGGGGGTCGGAACGTACTAATAGGTGGTACGGGGGACGAAGCTCTAGTGGAAGTCTCCTTAAAAATACAGTATGTAATGTCCAACATCAACCAGAGATCCTGGTGGCACTAGAGTATAGAAAAGCCAATAGGTGGCTTGACTCTCCACCTGTGTGCTCAGGTTAGAGGAGGAGTCTAGTTTTACGGCGTAATAGGTGTGCTGAGGCTAGAGAGCCATTTTCATGTTGCATACCAATGACGTTGTCAGACTTAGCATTCACGGGTGTGTTAGCTAAGTCTTGTACGGTGAGATCATAGTTTGCTACGAGTCTTCATATGTAGAGTACACTGCATATGATCAAGGCACAAGTTAAAATATGATAATAAGAGGAATGAGAGATTAAACAAGTGTGTGCATTTATTCAATTATTCTTTGTATGTTTCTACATTATTAGTTCTCTTTATGATCAATCAAGCATATTCATATATTGATACACTCTTGTAGATATCTAGAGTATCTTGAAATATTTATGTTTGGGAATGATTAGTCTCTTTTAAGCTTACTACTGTCATAATTGATATCAATTGCTCAAAAGTATATTTGAAATTATATCAGTGCTTTAGACTGTTTCTTTGAAGTACTCATTCACTGAGCGAGTATGCTCACCCCTCTACTCAAAATTTTTAGGGATAACTCGTGTATTGAAGATTTCATTGCATCAGAGTAGATCTTCCACATGAGTTAAGTATAAAATTAGTTAAGTTCAGTCAGTCCCTGTCACTCTAGATCCTTGTATAGAGTTGAGAGAGAGTTGTAAATGATAAAGTGTAACTTTTCTTCTTTAATAATAGAGTACATATCTGGTTATCATGTAGTATGTACATGGAAGTGTGAGAAACATAATGAATGTCTGTATGTGTCTCATAAATGTTGACATCATATTAGAGTAATCAAGATTTAATTCTCTTGTAAAGTTTGTTTATGTGATTCAATGCGAGAAAACAAAGAGTTTGAAAAAAAAGTTGGGAGTGAACTTTGTATTAAGTATAATCCTCAAACTCATGCCTTAATCTCATGATTAGTGGTAATTGTGGGACGCGGGTGTGACAGCTTGGTATCAGAGCTTAGGCTGAGTCATCAGGGACCATTAGGATAGAAAGTTAGAGTTATATGTGTGGCAGTTAAGAGGTAGTGTGTGAATAGATCTGGGAAGTCTGAGTATTTGGATACCCTGGCTCAGTATCTGGATACCTAGGTTGACCAGTATCAAGCTACTTTGTCTATTCTTCTCTAGATGTCCTGACCAGGCATACAATGGAAGGATGGGCTAGAGAGAAACCCTAGAAATATTAGGGTTAGAAGACCAGAAGGAAATGAATGAATTGAGCATAAGAATAGAATGTGATGTAACTCTTGTTTTATATTGTTGCTTTGATTGGATATCATTGGAAATGCTCGTATATATTTGATTCAAATATTCAGTTCTTAGAAATAAATGTGATCCTTTAAGATTCTTGTACACTATGAAGTTAATTCAATCATTGTTTACATTCTTTGTATCAACTAGACTAGAAGTTATCTTTAAATGAGTTTGCCCTAAGTGGATATTTTTCCCACATGTTTGAGATTAATAGGAGTGGGTTAATCCTAAGTAGCTCTTGGCTTCAGGACTGCAGGTTCGGCCTGGTCCAGCTGGCAAGATGCGTTACTGGGATCTAATGAGTCCTAATAATTAATCTAATAAGAGTAATTAAACTACAAGGAGGCAAACTCAGAATGTAATGAGTATGTACATACACTAGAGATTAAAACATATGGGAAAGATTGGAATAACTAAGAATCAGTTGGAATTGATATCTGGCATCCAACTTTGGGGCCTCATATGAGAAACCCTTAATTGGGAATAAAGGAACATGACATAAGGTTCAGATTAAGTTTTATGATTAGTATCATATGAACTCAAAATATGAAATATGAAAAAGATATGAGAAAAGTATGTAAGGGACAAGATAGTAAGAATCAATCATGAGGAATGGATCATATAATCAAGTAAAATACTTTTATGTACTCCAAAGCAAAGGGAAAATAGAAGAAATAAGAGTTGAGTATATAATAAGTACATAGAAGTGAAGAGTCTTCATAAGAGTTAAAGTGAAGAGAACTAGATGAGCATGTAAATCATAAAACTAGGATAAGAAACTTAGTTGAAACAAAGAGATATGTTGGAAATAATGAGCTTGATTAAGGAATGAGGGTTATGATATAATTGAGAGCATGGAATGTATACCTTTATTAATAAGTTTAATACATTCATCCTTACTGCCTTTGGATTCTAAGTCTCTATAGAACAAAAAACTAGTTTCTAAAAGAAGAACAAAAGTGTAGCTAAATAAATGAATAAGTCATACAAAGGTAGACTATAATCAGGAAAAAAAACTTGATTGAAAGAGAAACTATGTTTCACCCATGCATGAGCCGTTTGATTTAAAATGAAGGATATGTAATGTATTAAACATGAGGTGAAACTAGTAGAGAGAATATTGATTTAGAATTTCAACTTCACATTAGTAGAAGGATAAAAAGAAATATATGCAACATGGTATACATGATCATACACATAAAAGAAGCAACATGATCATAAGAGAAAATTAGAAGTTAAAGATGACATGTGGAATAGTAGTATATGGTAAGGGGATTATGGAAAGTAAGGAAGGGTTTGAAACATAATGGAGTAATATAGATTATAAAATAAAGAAGTTGTGAGATTCAAGAAAGTGCTAATTAGTCAAGTATCCTTGTTGATAATTAATTAAACCTACATATGAGAAATGTATTAATGAATGCTTGAAGATAAGAATTCTAAGTCTCAAAATCATCTTCTCTTTCATATCTTCCTTAATGAGAGCAATGTTCAAATGAAGTGATAAGAAAATGAATCATATATGATGCATAACCACCGTGGTAGAGACATCTAGTGAATGTAATAATGACACACAATATGATGATGAAACCCTAACAGGGTAATTGAGAATGTAATCTATCTGAATGGCCAAGTAAGAGAAAGGAAATTCAATTGATAAGATAAAGAAGACTTTAGTAAAACTTATGAGATCTAAAGTTTGAATTTCAAATTAAGGGAGCAAAGTCACATCACAATAACGTCATGATATTGATAAGGACTAAACCCTAGAATGTTTAGAGTTGTAGTAGTTCAAGGGATGTCACTAGTGATTTGGCCTTGAATACTGGCATCTCTATAAAATAAGATTATGAGATTTTCACTATGAGAAGTAAACTAGCACTGATAGTAATCCAGGGTTTAAAGGTAGCTAATATGAAAGGTAGATAAACAATATGGAAATAATTTGGAGCAAAAAGTAAGATATAAATTTGAAATGTAACAAGTGTGTTTTGAATAAAACGAGAAATACAATACGAGTGAAGTGCGATATGAGATAAATTCTTGCAGTGATAACAAGAATGATGAATAATCTATTTGTACCTTGTATGTTTCAATTTTAGGAATGTTTAATCTACATGATTAAAATGAGAAGAATAAGTAGCAAAAAGTAAGTAGTAGTGAATGAGGAGAGAGATAAGAGAAAACAATGTCTTTTAGTAATATATGAATTTGTTTTTAGAAGTATAATTTGTTGAAGGTATATTAAGGGATGTGAAATTGGTTCTACGTATGATTTTAGTGTACATGTGCAAGGAATATTTTAATTAAAGGTGTCTGATAGTTGTAGTCATTCATACCAGTAATCCATCTTAGTATTGTACAATTGTGGTATGGTGATATGGGTTGAATAATGATGGAACAAATGAAGGGTTATCCTGAATAAGGTAGTCTTACCTATTCACTCATATGAATAGAAGGGATGATAACCATATTGTATTGATATGTAACCCTAATGAGGTATAGCTTGTTATACCTAGCTTTAATATAACTAAGTGATGGTAATTGGGTATGAATAGTCCTTCAATGACTAATAAAATCATGGAGTACTTTTTTACCGTTGTTGAAACCCTAGTATGCTATAACCTGATGGTTACACCTTGAATTATGTGTGGGTTCATACTTGAGAATAATATGGAATGTGATGGTAATGCTTCATCTTATGCATCCATGATGCAGTGGGGATGTCGTGAGTAGTATTGTACAATTGCTGTTGAATCTAGTCTTCAACTCAAGACTGTTTTGCTATTTGAGTAGCACAATAGTAAAATTCAAAACAACAGGATGAACTCTCTTTTATGACTTAGAGGTAACACAGAACAATAGTACATATTGAGCCGTATGAATTGAGATATTTGGATCAGATTATCAATGTTGAGGTAACACCTTAAGAGTATGAAAATATTGAAATGGTTGTTTCTCTCTCTATCCAATGATTGATTGTGGCATAGAGAATTTGTTGGATATCATTGGGAACTATTTCAGACATGTTGTGATTAGAAAAGAAATAAAGGACTTAATGTTGAAAACTACATTCAAGTATGAAATACAAGAATATAATGACATGTAAGATTTCAGAAGCTTAAAATAAACCTTGAAAGTACTTTGCTTGCATATTTATGTTTCGGGGGCGAAACCTTTTGGGGGGGGGAATTGTTATGACCGTATCTGAGCTTAATCAGTAAGTTAGGATTTATGTGGATGATTACATTCTTTACTAGATTTATAATTATGTAAACATGATTAATGATGATATATCAATCATGATCTGTTAAACCTAATGAGAACCCCAAGTATGCTGTCTCTTTGTATAATTAGGGTTTGAGAAAATATAAACCCTAGTCAGTTGAAATTAGGATTTTCACCAAATAGGTTCACGTTGGGGAGAATGAGAGAGGTATGCAAAGGAGAATGAAAATGGTAGTTGAAGGATAGGATAGCATGACCTTGGTGGGTAGCACGGCTGTGGTGGGTCGTTGGTGGCACGATCGAGCATCCTAGGCCACACGACCGTTTTGAAAGAATTGAACTATTGACCAACTTTTATACTCAAATCTAATGAAACCAATGCACCACGGCTGTAGTAGGCAGCACGAACGTGTTGGGTCCATCTTAGAATGTCAGTGGCAGCTAGCATGGCCATTCTAGGGCATTTACTCTTCAACTGACATTTCTACAGATTTTTGGGTAGAAGTGCACTGTTCTATTTTTAGTTATTTAAAAGTAGCTCAGAATGATCTAAAATTTTAACTAAATCTCTATAACTCAATAAAAAACATTCTAAATTTTCATAATTTTTGGATAAGGTTTGATCTCTTAAATATACGAATTATAGTAACTTTTTTATGACAGAAAAATTTTCTTGAATAAGAAAAAGTTTAGTGAGGGGTCAATGTGCAATTCACCCAAGTAGCTTAATTTCTCTATATGGTCAAACTAACACACTAGGAGCTCTCATAATTCGTAATTCATTCTAGAAAAACGAAATCCTAGAGAGAGAGGGAGAGTTAGGGTTTGAGAGGAGGAAGTGGTGGAATTGCTGATCTAGGGTTTCTCTATCCGAGATATGATGAAATCAAGTAAGTTTAGCTTCTTTGCATAGAATTTAATGGTGAATCTTCTCTCACATGTCAAGATTCCGTCCCTCCTCTGATTTGATCCAAAATGGTATCAAAACTTCCCATTTTCTCACTCTTTCTTCATGATCATCATTTCTAGGGTTTTCGAGTTGAAAGGAAGAAGAACTGGGTGAATTGCTAGGGATTTGATATGAGATCGAGATTTTCAGGGATGAGCTGCGTTTTTAAGGTGTTTTCACACCTTAGGATGAGTGGGAACTTCCTTTAAATAGTATATTGCATGAAAATTGGTTAAATCATCCATAATCTTTAATTGCTTAGTATGCGACTACAAACCCTGAATTGTCTGTTTGATCTAAGTTGTTGCAAAATGATATGAAATTGATTCTTCCTCTATTTGTTTGAATTTTAGATGATAAATTCATATTATAAATGTATACAATACATCCTAATGAGAATTCCCTAAGTATTCACAAAGGTTATAAGAGTAAACTGAAATATAGGGAATTTGTCTATGACTGAAATTACTGTATAAATAAATAGAGAAATTTGTTTATCTGGATCCCCTTGGTTATGAATGATTGTTTATCTGAATGCGTAGTACATATATGTCAGATACTATCTTGGATTCATGAGATGTGAATAGTGTTTGCTTGATATCTTCGTAAAGAGGGTGAATCCCTATATGAGTGGAAAGTTGGAAATTTGTGAATAAATACGGTGAAATCCATTTGAAGTGTTTTTGTTGGCATCATAGACTCTATTTATGTAATTTTATTCTTGATTCATAATATCTCAATGAATGGCATGGAAAACCCTAATTTAGCTCAATTCGAGGATTTCATACATATGTTGATTCTATATGACTTGTTTTAAGCAATCTATATTTAGTGGATGTTTATGACATATTAAATCCTTATGAGAGCCATGTGATAAGTGAATGAGGTAAATGAAACTCTAAGGATAGGGTGTTCAATGAATCAAGTATTGTGATATCAATATTCTTAGTATGAGATGTGGTGATGCTTAACAGTTCAGTTGTGGTAAATGTTATTAGATGGTCTATGAAAAGAATGGTTTACAAATCTAAACTAAGATATGTTGATGTGATGATTGAATTGTGAATGTAAAGAGTGAATTAGACATTTAGATGCCCTGAACACCATAGATTCCCTATGAGAGGTCTGCGTCGTAGGAAAGAAACAATCTAACCCTGGCAGTGTCCAGTATACGGGGGTCGGAACGTACTAACAGGTGGTATGGGGGACGAAGCCCTAGTGGAAGTCTCCTTAAAAATACAGTATGTAGTGTCCAACATCAACCAAAGATCTTGGTGGCACTAGAGTACATAAAAGCCAATAGGTGGCTTGACTCTCCGCTTGTGTGCTCAGGTTAGAGGATGAGTCCAGTTTTTATGGCGTAATAGGTGTGCCGAGGCCAGAGAGCCATTTTCCTGTTGCAAACCAGTGACGTTGTCAGACTTAGCATTCCCGGGTGTGTCAGCTAAGTCTTGTACGGTGAGATCATAGTTCGCTATGAGTCTTCATATGTAGAGTACACTGCATATGATCAGGGCATAAGTTAAAATATGATAATAAGATGAATGAGAGATTAAACACGTGTGTGTATTTATTCAATTATTCTTTGTATGTTTCTGCATTATTAGTTCTCTTTATGATCAATCAAGCACGTTCATATATTGATACACTCTTGTAGATATCTAGAGTATCTTGAAATATTTATGTTTGGGAATGATTAGTCTCTTTTAAGCTTACTGCTGTCATAATTGATATCAATTGCTCAAAAGTATATTTGAAATTATATTAGTGCTTTAGACTGTTTCTTTGAAGTACTCATTCACTGAGCGAGTATGCTCACCCCTCTACTCAAAAATTTTAGGGATAACTCGTAGACTGAAGATGTCATTGCATCAGAGTAGATCTGCCACAGGAGTTAAGTATAAGATTAGTTAAGTTCAGTCGGTCTCTCTCACTCTAGATCCTTGTATAGAGTTGAGAGAGAGTTGTAAATGATAAAGTGTAACTTTTCTTCTTTAATAATAGAGTACATATCTGGTTATCATGTAGAATGTACATGGAAGTGTGAGAAACAGAATGAATGTCTGTATGCGTATCATAAATGTTGACATCATATTAGAGTAATCAAGGTTTAATTCTCTTGTAAAGTTTGTTTATGTGATTCAATGCGAGAAAACAAAGAGTTTGAAAAAAAAAGTTGGGAGTGAACTTTGTATTAAGTATAATCCTCAAACTCATGCCTTAATCTCATGATTAGTGGTAATCGTGATATGTATGTGTGACAGTTGTAGTCACTCGAAGTTAATACAATGCAAGACAAATAAATAATAACAAAGTATCACAACCGATAAGCATTCACCATTTGCCCCCTCCTCTTGGATGATGATAAATCATCATATTGAATTAGGAGTCCTACTATTTTAACTCCCCACCCCAACCATTTGATCCCAATATCGTTCTAGATATGCACAAATGAGTGCTCCACCCTTATTCTCCTCTCAATCATAACCACTACCCAAACAACAAACTTAAATACAAATGTAAATGGTGCAAGTCTGACATATCATACTCATTATCATTTAATTTGTTGTGGACATGTACGAGTCTAGATCGACATAATAAGAAATTAGGTTGTACCTTCAATGTCCGTGTGCGGATAAGTGATTCTAAATAAAATGTAGTATTGTTAATGTAAGAAAGGTATATAATAAGACAAGATATTACTATGTACTTATATTAACATCACATTATTATAGTAAATAATATAATACTTTATTGATCAAAGACGAGTCTAGTTTATTTTTTTTACATATTTGTAGTCAATGCTATAGTGTTTGAGTGACGCATCAAGTTACTATGTTGTATTTATATTTAGACTACTTTGTAATTTAAATGGTTAATTCTATATTTTTAATTGTCATAGTAATTAGATCATATTAATTAGAGTAGTGCATAATCTCAACTAGTATATTATTTAGAATAGTAAAGTATGATATATAACATACTAATTAAATAATTATATACATGTCTAGGATATAGGGGTCTTCCGTGTTTGGATCCAAATGTACCCATTAATAGACCCGCTTAAGTACATATCTAAGGGTATACGGTCTGTGTTTATGTAGGTACAAAAATCTAGACTTGTGACATGCTTTAAAAGACACAACATATACATGTTTTCTTGGACCTATTACAACCCTAAACCCAAAGAAGAAAAAGTCATCCCAAGTTAAACTTTGACAAAAAAATGAATAAATTTTAAATCTTAAAACTGTACCTAAAATTTCTGCTGAAATATATATATAAATCTAGGTTCGATAAATACTTTCCGATACTTGAGTTATCGCACCAATATGTAAAATGTTGGGTGAAATACTTTCGAACCTACAAAACTTATTAACCATTTTTTCAATTTGCATTTGAGTCAAGTATTGTACCGTCTTGTTTGGTGCCATCATTATTACATATATCATATCGCAGTTTTAACTGTTTTATAACGTCTACTCCAATGCTTGAATGGATTTTACGAGGGAATGTCTGTTGAGTTGCAAGGCAAATGTTTATTGCCTCCGAGCAAACCAAATTACCATCCGCTCTCTCTTTGGCACCGCCCTAAATAAAAGCGCAGGGCCGCCGGACACGCTTTTCCGCTCTCCTTTGCCCATTTCTATTCATTCACCCGTTCCCGTCCCATTTTACATCGGAGCGCTAACAGGAGGAGAGGGCACCGAAGAACTACGAGGAATCGCGAAGCCAGGATCGATGGGGAAGGAGGATCTGAGCGATGAGCAGGTGGCCTCCATGAGGGAGGCTTTTACCCTCTTTGACACGGATGGAGACGGCAAGATCGCGGCGTCGGAGCTTGGAGTCCTGATGCGGTCGCTTGGTGGGAACCCGACACAGGCGCAGTTGAAGGAGATCGTGGCCTCCGAGGGGCTTTCTGCCCCCTTCGACTTCCCACGCTTTCTGGAGCTGATGCGCAAACACCTCCGTCCGGAGCCCTTCGATCGCCAGCTCCGTGACGCCTTTAAGGTCCTCGACAAGGACTCTACCGGCGTAATCTCTGTCGCGGATCTCCGCCACATCCTTACTAGCATAGGCGAGAAGCTTGAGCCCGCGGAGTTTGACGAGTGGATCCGCGAAGTAGACGTTGGCAAGGACGGCACCATCAAGTACGAGGACTTTATCCTGCGCATGGTCGCCAAGTGATAATGGGAGCATAATAGGAAAAGAAGGAAATTTAGTGCAGTCCGTTGCCTGGTGCGTTTGTTTATTTCTAGTTTCCTTTGGCTTGGTTTCTGACCTGCGGACATGCCCTTCTGAATTAGGCGTTTTAAAGTATTCTGATGTGTTGTGTGTCCCGTTTTCTTTGGGTGTCTAAATGGACACATTCCGTGCTTTTTATGTTGTGATTTCCCTCTGAATGATGCGTGGTCTTGAGGATTTGCAATTGTGTATTCTGGATAATATTATTTCAGGCCTTTATTCTTGTTTCCTTTTTTCTGATCTGGCATTGTCTTTTCATATATCTCCTGTCTAAAAGCATTTATTCATGTGGAAACATGTGAATCGGATCCAGTTTTTGGTGCTGCCTTTCTACAATATTCTTACCGTGCCGAAAGTCCTGTATGCGAAGTTAAAATAAAACAAAATCAATCTGTGGTTCAGTGATACGGAGACAAACCAGTTCCCAGTGGACAGTTGATTTGCATGATTTCCATTGTATCTTTCCGGCATAACTTTTTTGTTTGCTATTTACTCGATTGTTTATGGAAGAATTATGGTTGATATCTATATGTGGCATTGTGGTATAATTTGGCGACTGACATGTCACTCTCGTAATATTAATGCTTGGGTGCATTTTTTTCGTAGACCTTGTCTTGATACCCTAGCCTCTAATGTTCCCTAGGTTGAATGTATCAGCTTACCTTATAATTGCCATCTATATCAAGTTTTGCAACTTCGGGTAATTCCTGGGGCTAGAGACAGCTCATACGTACTTTGGTAAACAACGGGTCTCATTTCTACTTTTGCCTTGAGCTAGGATGAAGTCTATTTTGGTTGTTGGATGTACTACCACTGTCAATATTGTTGGTACAACCAACCCAATGCTTGACCTCGAAAAGCTCTTTGGTATTCAGTCTCTAGTTCAATTGCTGGGTCAACTCAGCTGTACAGTGATGTCATCATGACAACATAAATCTCATATTTTATAGAATATCAACTGCATCTGAGAAGCAGTATTCTATATGGAAAATTTTTATAAATGGGGAAGATGGGACTGGTAGATTTCTGGAAACACAAACTGGCATCTAAGATCATGTCGCTAGCAACCTTGCATCCATTTAATTTCTCAGAAGAGGCTTAAAATGTCAGAATACTAGATATTCAGAATGGAAGTTGGTGGCTTACTTGGCCACTGATCGTTCATAGATCTGAAGTTTGAGCTTAATGATTCTACCAAGTACTAAACAATATAAAAAAAAATCTTGAAAAAAATCTAAAATCAGAAATCATATATCATAAAAATCTCATATTTGCTGCATGCCATATCAATTGGATTGTGCATAGTTGAAATATCTTTGTCAATTACATATGCATGATGGCTTTTGGTGGGCATGCTAGAACACTCTGATTTTGGTGAAGTATGAAACATCATAGTCATCTTAGTACCATGCAGGGCTGACTACATGGGTCCTTCTTTTCTATTTAGCTTTGCCTTGGGTCATATTTTCGTTGAGATGCAAATAATTTAGATCTCTCCTTATAAACTTTTCTAAGTAAATTTAGATCTGCGTTTTCTTCTTTTAACTTTGTCCGACACCAATTGTGATCTTTGTTGCACTCTTGTTTAAATTATCTTACGCAACCCTCTAGTAGTTTGTCCTCACTCCTCAATACTAATCACTCTCACTTTATATCTTATATATAGATCGTAGACATGCTTTGTCAACTCATCTGTAACCATGGTACTAAACATCCTCGACATCTGGTGATAGATCCTCGATGTTACATATGTCTACGCTTGTCGATGTCGAAACCTAGTAAACTTCCTTGACATCGATGTTGCCTACTTGTTGACATATGCCAATGAATTCAGCCTACTTGGTGACGAAATTAACTTAGCTAGCTCAAAGCCTCCCATCTTCTCGATGATCTTTGTAGTTATTATTATTACACACATAGTGAAAGCATAAAGAACTTGTAGGAAACCATTCTTCACATTGAGATGACTATTTCCTTGGTTTCTAAGTAAAGAGCAATGATAAGTTTATTCCTCTACTAGATTTCCACAAGTTGCAAAATTTGGTGTAGACCTAATAAAATTTCACCTCCGTTACTTTTTCCCCTCTTGACAAATTGATGTATTTGAAAATAAGCTCATGTTTTTTAATTCTAGAATATGATCCAATTGGGATTTCTGTAGATACAAAACACATTTAGAGAACAAATCTAAGTTCTAAACATTTCATATAGAAGATTATAAACGGAGTATGTGTTTACTAAAATTTGATGTTTTATGCCAAATTCTCTCACAATCTCATTATCTTTTAGTTTATTTTGCATCGAAATGTTAATCCAAAACTTCCTCAAAAGTTTCCTTAAATGTTCCACAAACTTCCACTTCCTTGCATGTCGAAGTTGACACTAAGGCGATGTCTTTTACATTTGCACGTGACTGTGTTTTTTTTAATATGTAAACATGTATGGATGGCTATATATAGACATATATTTGGTTTTTAAGATAGACTTGATAAAATCCATAAATTTTCATCATGAAATCACTATTTTGAGCTTTTTTTGTCAAAAATGCGTCGAAGTTTGGTTGTAGAAATCCTCGAAATTTTCTCGATGTTTCCACAAACTTCCACTTCCACACCTGTCAAAGTCAACTCGAAGTCGAAGTCCTGTTCCATGTCTGTAACTAAAACTATGGGATAAAAAACCAAAATAGCACAATTTAATATAAATATGTACACGAATAGCATGAAATCAATCTTATTTCCGAAAATAGCCCACTTTCTTCGGAAAGCGCCAATATCTTGGCGTTTTTAGTGCAGCCGGGTCAGAAAGCGCCAATGTTTTGGCGTTTTAGTCAGAAAGCGCCAACTTTTTGGCGTTTTAGTCAGAAAGCGCCAACCTTTTGGCGTTTTAGTCAGAAAGCGCCTACAGATTTGGCGTTTCATTCAAAAGCGTCACCTCGGACATGCTGCCCTGCTGCTGCAAGGAGCAAGACGACACCGACGTCTGTGTTGGTGTAGTCGCTGCTGCTGGTGACGAATTGGCTGCCAAGGAAAGGGCCAGCGACGAACTGAACCCTTACAGGACATCCCCTTCTTCTCCGACGCTCTCAGCCGCTCCTCCTCTGACGTAGCCTCTGAAACGACCTCGCAATTCGCCGCTACGCGCATCGACTGGAAGGAGACCCCCGAAGCCCATGTCTTCCAGGCCGATCTTCCTGGGCTGAAGAAGGAGGAAGTGAAGGTTGAGGTCGAGGATGGCCGCGTGCTCCACATCTGTGGTGAGAGGAACAAGGACTTGGAAGAAAAGGGCGACCACTGGCACAGAATTGAGCGAAGCAGTGGGAAGTTCCTCCGCAGGTTCCAGCTGCCGGAGAATGCCCAGATGGACCGCATGTCGGCGTCCATGGAGAATGGCGTTCTCATCGTCACTGTGTCCAAGGAAGAGGTCTAGAAGCCCAATGTGGATTCTATCCAAATATCTGACTGAGTTGTCGTGGTGCTGAATGGCTGGCAATGGTAATTGATTGGGTGTCTTGGTATTGTTGAGTTTTTGCATTTGGGAGTCTGCCGTCTTCCAGTGACCTGATGACGCCAAATCTTTTGGCGCTTTCTGACTAAAACTTGGCGCTTTCCAACTAAAACGCCAAAACGTTGGCGCTTTCTGATTAAAACGCCAAAACATTGGCGCTTTCTGACTCGGCTGCACTAAAAACGCCAAGATATTGGCGCTTTCCGAAGAAAGTGGGCTATTTCCGGAAATAAGATTGGTTTCATGCTATTCGTGTACATATTTATATTAAATTGTGCTATTTTGGTTTTTTATCCAAAACTATGGGTGAGCATGGAGTGGTCAAGTTTGATCTGGCTGTAAAGCCACAAAAGAGACTACACATAGTGGTCATTTCTTTTTTCAAACTAGACTTGACCACTGGTATGGTTCAGTCTGAACTTGACCACAAAAGTGTGCTCAAGACCGGTTAAGTTGCTGAAAACCAATAATATTTAGTATTTACTACCAACATATTTCTAAGGGTCAATTGTTTAGAAATGAGTCAGATTAAGAATCAATTTAATTTTAAATATGAGTTATTGTTAATATTCAATTAAGTTTTCGAAGAAAATGATTATAATAGTATACTTTTTGACTATAAACTAAATGAACATGTGTCTACGGAAATTCATATATTCAATAAGTATATGCTATAAAAAACTAAGATAAGATTCATAATGCAACATAAAATGTTGAAAGAGCAACAATAGTTTTTGTATTATACTTA
This sequence comes from Alisma plantago-aquatica, assembly GCA_963693085.1. Lineage (NCBI taxonomy): Eukaryota > Viridiplantae > Streptophyta > Magnoliopsida > Alismatales > Alismataceae > Alisma > Alisma plantago-aquatica. The sequence continues at coordinate 286,417,420 of OY856412.1, read as the reverse complement.
AGACCGACCTGATTTGTGTGAACAAAGTTTTACTTGTAGACATAGTGAACTCAAACTCTCATATCTGTCATCCAAATGTCAATCTTAATTACACAATTCATAGCTACGTACATTCTTCGGTTCACACAAACCAAGAGCCTGATTCTCAATTTTGTCTTTACATGAAATGAAGTTTGCTTGACAATAATATATCTGATAATGTTATTTTGTTGTGTTAGTATAGCCATGTCTTGTTAGATCTATATGTAATCATATGTATCGTTCATAATATGCACGTGTTAGTGTGTGTACACATAGGAAGCATAGACACAAACACAAACTTATGACATTGGACGTAGTACACATTATTGATACACACACTACAATTTAAGAAATAATGTTCATGCATTCAAAGCGCTCTAAAGTAAGTCATAAATGTGATAAAGCAGTTTCAAAAACGATGTCCATGCATCCAAAGCTCTAAAGTAAGTCATAAATGCAAGAGACACAAAAAAGCAAACCTAAAATTCATCTGTGAGGTGGAAGCAAACATTTTAATATGAAGCACGATGAATCCACATGTATGTTAATGATAAATTATCATTATATAATAAATTGTATGTTGAATTCCAAGAACAATCATAATAAAACTGATGAGTATTTTCAATTTACAATATTTGTATCGTCTAAACCTGATTCCTAATCATCACAGCTTCGGCTATGGATCCTTATTTTCCATTCAGTTCGTTACTGGTCAAATTCTCATTAGGATGTTAATCGGTCCTTATAATATCTTCCCAAGTTAGTATAGGCTAGCCTCTTCCCGTTTTAACTATGCTCACCTCAATAGCATTACTTGGATATGTGATAATAATTTTATAATATATGGATGAAAGGAGCAAATGAGACAATGGTAACGTGGTTGGGGAAGAAGAGAGGTAAGGATATGACATATTGTTTATATTTCTCTCTATAAGGATTCGGTTTAAGTCTATTATGTCCCATGATATGTCCTTGCCTCTGAAAAATTTAAATACATTGGGCACTTCTGGACTGTGTCAATCACACACCTAATTGTGTCTTACACGTCTAGACAACCGTGATTGCCCTAGGGTAGTGTTCTTGTGTTCCAGGTTTATGTATCTTATATGGTCTTTCAAGTTTGGTCTAACTAGTCAACTAGTCACCTAGAGGATGACCAAACCACTTGGGATCGTTCCAAAGACATTTTGGACTAAACTCGACTACATTGCCCATCCACATTAGTAGGTATGGCAATGGCAGGTTTCTGAAAACCCAAACCCATAGTTTTCAGAACCGAACCGGTGATCAAACCGGTGAGGCCTCTGGTTCTCGGTTCACTGGTTCAACCGGTGGTCGGACCGGTTCAACAAAATAAAACATTCAACTTTTCAAATCTAATTAGCAAATTAAGAATAAAAACATTGCAACAGCAATAAAATCAGTAGGCGGCAGAGTTTATAATTGCAACAATCAGCTGCGTAAAGAATTAATAAAATTCAATTTTAATTGCGACGCATTATAGTTAAGACTTAAGAGGAGAATTGATACTAGGCAGGCAGCATATATCTAGTTTGCAATTGCAACCAAGCAGCAGATTGCTGCATAAGTGGATAGACAAATAGACAGAAAAAATGGTAGGCAGCAACAATACACCAAACAAAGATTTGACACCAACGTGGAGCTAGCAGTACAGGGAGATAATTAGGGAAGAGATAAGAGATAATTAGAGGAAAAGACAATAAGTATTAACTGGTTAAATAAGAAATAAATCAGTAATAGGGGGGAGAAGAGGAATACGTGAACAGGAAGAGTCCAAGAGGGGTAGTAGAGGAAAGGAGTAGAGAAATAGGAGGAGGAATTTGAGGTGTACAGGAAGAGGAAGAGAAGAACATAAGGAAGAAGGGGAGGTGTACAAAAGCTCCTAACAACAACGGCGGCCAGAAAAGCTCCCAGAACCAGCGGTGTTGGCCGGAGAAGGCTCTCCATCGCCGCTGCTTTCGTCTTTCTTTAGCGCCGGGAGTTGGGGGTATCGGTGCATCGGGACGAAGGGTCGGGGTTTTTGGGGGGGGGTTTCCCCTAGCCAGCACGTGAGTGCACTTAACAGGGAAAGAAAGCTGACCGGCCGGTTGAGTGAAACTGGACCGGTTCAGCGGTTCGCTGGTTTGACCGTCCGGTTCGCCGGTTATTGACCGAGTCTGCCTCACTAGCGGGTCTGTAGCTCACCCGGACCGGCCAACCCACCGGTTCCCGGTTGAATCGGTCGGTTCGGTTCGGTTCGGTTCTGACAACTATGCCCAAACCGAACCTGAACCGGAACCAGTAAACTCAAATTGAACTCGAAACCGAACAAACCAAACCTGAATTCAGCCCAAACTCACCAAAGCGAACAACCCAAACCCCGAAGTTTAATCCAGAGCCTATGCAAAAAACATAATTTGGCAACGTTGCCAAATTCACTCATGTTTTTTGCTTTTTCCCCATAATATTTAGCTAATTGCAAACCATGTTTACGCAAAATCAACACGACAATTAAGGCATGCTGACTCTTGCCGATGGTCGTCCACACAACCATATTTAGGCAAAATCAACACGTTTATTCTGACAAGCTCTCTTGCAGTATGTGACTGACAGAATCTGACGTTTGAATCCATCCTATACGTGTCTGCAGTGTGCATCTCCTCCCCCGATTGGATTCGACATGCTTAGGCAAAATCAACATTACAATAATGGCATGACGACTCCTGCTGATGGCCATTCTCTCATCACATGTCCTAGTGTAACACCTCCACTAGTACTGCCGCCCTCCTGGTGATGGCTGTCCACACCCAAAGCTCCACCGACATTGTCACTGTCTTGGTTACCAGCCGAGGATGTCATGGCATGGCGACGGTGATGGAGTCGGTAGGCTGGCCGCCTTTTTCGGTAACACGTTGGCGGAGCCGATGCTGGTGCAACGCCATGGGTGGCTGCTGCAGCCACTGAGACGCGACAATGGTTGCGACTTGCGAGTCAACGCACTTTTGTTGTGTGGTGTAGAGGAAGCTCCCGTCTAACCCTACTGCGGTAGCGACACTATACGACGCCTGTTGCCTGAGCAACATGCTATTGAGCCACGTCGATCCCCCCCTCTACTGCCCCCTTTCTCAGCAGGAAGGGGAGGACGAAGATGGCGACACGTCATGTAGCTGGCCGAAGTGGTTCCATCTCTGGTGATAGTTATGTATGTTCGGGATGGCCTGCCGCCAACTTGCCAAGAGCTTGTCATGACGAGTGCTCACTGCTGATTAGGAGAGGCCAATATGGTGTATAGTGGCTAGGGTTTCGACATGCGACTCAGAAACCTTCTTGTCAATCTCGTGGAAAATGAGGTAGGCAAGGTTGTTAGGCTCGAACCGGTCAGCAAACCGTGAGGCCTATGGTTTCCAGTTCACTGGTTCAACTGGTGACGTCAGCATGGCATCACTAATAGTTCAAAAATTTATAAATGTCTTTGATACTCAGAAAATATCCCTGCAAAAGTTATGAAACATGAATAATAGCACAAATGCTCACAATAACTTGATAAACATACCAAATAACAAATATTGTTCTATTCATAGACATTTATACCAACATTTATATAGTATTCCATATTAATTAACAAAAAAAGCAGCAACAATACATTTACTTGCTAAGCCGGCCGGTTGGGCTAGAACCGGACCATTCGCCGGTCCACCGGTTCAGCCACTCAGTTCACCGGTTTGATGCGGGCCAAGACTTCATTTCTGGCTTTGGGAGGGGACCGACCCGGTAGAGTGACCGGCTCTCGGTTCAACCGGCCGGTGCGATTCGGTTCTGATAACCATGCTTGCGCGTGACGAGTGTTTTGCGGGTATTTGAAACTAACTAGGCCGAAGCGAATTGATGAGTGGCGCTTTCAGTTTCCAACCCAGACCGAACCAACACCCGAACACAAGTCTCAAACCCGAATTTTTCCGATTGGTTCGGGTGGTTAATTTTGCCATGCCTACACATTAGACACGACTAAGTGGTTTGGTCGTGTCTAGTTTGGTCCAATGGTCAAGTTTGATTTCTTTCTTGGCTCTTAACAAACCAAATAAATATGGATTCAAAGCTAAACTGTAAGTACCATGCTAATGATTAGCTTCTTATCCTTAAGACTGGATCATTTGAGATGTCTTCGTCACAATGACAATTGAAGATTTTGGCGTAGAAAATTTCCTACATCTAGATGTGTAGTCTCCCTCCTCCCATCATATGTATAAGGATTAAAACAAGTATACCTTGGTCAGTTGGTGACTCAACTAGCACTAGGTTGTAAGTGGATCAGCATCAGTTGAACGGGCCAACAATAATGGCAAAATTCCTGGAGGAGTTACAGAGTTGCTGAGGCAACAGTTGCTTAATATCACCCTATGCCGAGCTGGACTTGAACAAGATCATCTCCTTTATGGCATCATTGATTTTTCTGGACTTTCAGCTAGAATAGTTTGAATGAGGTGATGGTGTGGCATCAACAAGGTTTATGAATCGTGGTTATTTGGATCATTTTGTGGTCAACTTGGGTCATGTGAAAGGCACGTATGGGGTTTATTGTCCCAAGAGATGGCATGGGATTGGAGGAAATTTATTGCGTTGTTTACTTTTAGCTGAGGCAGAATAGAAGCTCGCAAGGGACTCTGAGTGAATGCCGTTGGAGCTGGAGATACCAATGAAGCCATGGGATGGTAGTAGAGGGGACCTTTACTATTCTGTATGTGGGAAGGAGGTTCGACCTCGATCCATCAATCCTTCAACCATTGGGGGTTTCTATAACTTGTCTCTATTTTGCTATGAAGCAGATTGCTGGTGACTGGTGATTCTGAAAGTTGCAATTGCCATTTCCCTAGTAAAGATGGGTTTTGCATTGATTTGGCACTTTTTCCAATGCCAAAAGGGACTGTAGATCATTATTGGTATCACCACTTAAATGGATTCATTGGTGGGGTTGCACAGTCAGAAGACAAAGTTATAACAACAAGGCTGCGATTGTTAGCGGTTTGGTCTTCACTGCTTTGGTGATGGTCTAGGCATCAATGGAAGATCTACTTTTCGGCAATTCAGAATTTCTGATGATGATGGAATATTTATCAACAACATTGGTGATTCTGTTTCAATTGGTAGGCTGGTCACTCTGCTCAGGGCCAGTCACGATCTCGCTGGTGCACGGGCTGGGTAGAAATAGGATGGAATGGCAAAGAAAAAAAGATATATCAAGATTTGCACTGTTCATGTTGGGAGATGGTGGTTCCTTTGCTGATCTTGGCAAACAAAAAGCTAGTATTTGCTGTTTAGGGGGCGGGGAGTGATGCATGTTATCAATGCAAATGGATTTGGACAACAAAATGAATTAATATAGACATGTGTCGATCAGGCATGAGGTTATGGTCCAGTCGGAGTTCTGTTGGGCCTCATTCTTGGACCTGCCAGCAGGCGAGTGTGGCTTGGCTTGGCTTGGCTTGTCAGAGTCCTTGGGCCAATAACTGGCTTGTGATTTGTCACTAATCCTTTGGGGTATTGGAATTATGTATAGGGGGTGTGGTTCCTGTCTATGTTGAAGGGCTGATGAAGGAATATCCTTGGATTGCCCCAGTGAGGGAACTGGAAAGTGCTTCCTAACCAGCAGACTGGTAGGGTGGGAGTCATGTTTGGTGGATTTGTCCTATCCTCCTTGCTTGAAATCACAAGTCAGGAATGTTTTTAGGCATAAATGGAGGCTGCGCTGCTAGGGAGGGGAGTCTATTCTTGTTTAGGTGGGATATGGAACTTCAAAGCTGATAACATTGCAGGACAAGTGGAATTGGACAATTATAGGGAGTATGGACTCGGCAAATGCTGTGGGGATTGGAGTTACGGAGCCTAAGAAACCCTGGAATGGATGTTTGATTTACCTTTATTTCTGGTTTCTGGGAGTCGTCAGTGCCATGGGGCATTATTATTTTTTAATCTGCTCTTAACAAAATCAGGCATGTACCTCCTTTACAAGTCAAATGATTCTTAGTGGGGGATTGCGTGGCCAGATGTTTTATGCGAGTATGAGTTCTGATGTCTTCTTTACCACATGTTTCTTGAAAGAATAGTGAAGCCAACTTCAGAAGCACGGTCACATTCTCTTAGCACTAGTTTGTATCATGTGATACCGTTTTGTTCTTAGAATATAGTAGTATGCTAGTATCTAAATTCATTTTCATTATACGGGTCTGTGTTTGTGGCTGTTCATTCTAAAATAAGATTTTGATACAGAATCATTTTATGTTTTTGTATAAACATGTTAATGGATAAATGTTGCTCGAAGACTGAAGACTTTGCTACTTAAGCACCTATCACAAAGATTGCCCTCAAATGTCTATGCCTCCGCTGTAGACTTTCAGGGAGACATCTCAAAATGTTATATAACCAATCAGTTATAAGGACTTTTATTTTTCGTATCTGAATTGCATCTATATTCCATGTGTCAATTCAGTTCAACAAATGTGGTTCCAAACAAAATAATATTGGTTTGGTTGAGTGCTAAATGCAGCCCATAATTGGGTCTTGGGAGTGGTACAAGAAGATCGACGGCAAGTGATACCCTTTTCTTCTTCTTCAAAGGTCGATGGTGTGGGTTCACAAAGATGCTTTATTCAGTAATATACTAAATAACTTAAATTTATACTTTCAGCATGACCTTTTCTTTTCATAAATTAAGTGGCTATAATTTAAGTTTCAGAGAGTACCCGCAGCTGAATGAAATAGAAAAATCTATGCAAGTGGCTTGAAGATGGGTGATTTAGCATGTTGGAGATGGGTGATTTAGCACGTTTGCTTATCCGGTTGAGTTTTCAGTCAATTTGCCCATTCTCACACGAAAGATTGTTCAGTGTCCAACATTTTGAACTGTTTACAGAGCTTAGATTTAGACACTGGGTCAAAATCTGCGGGCGTCCATGGGTTACCCATTTAAGTTGGATTTGGGTCATAAAATTTGCCACCCGTCGGAAAAAACCAAAACCCGTACCCACCCGTTTACTTAGTGGGTTTCATGGGCAATCCACGGGCACCCGCGGGTGACCTGCTTAATTACATTGGTTTTTTTGCATCCATGCGGCTTAGTAGTAATGTGAAAATATTAAATCAGTCCTATACTCATATCACAATTGCATATTACAATTCAAGTTAACAAAGCACAATAAAGGAGACTCCAAAATCGGATTGTGAAACAAAAGCAAATCAAGCGGGAACCTAAGTCTAGCAGTGATTGCTAGACTTAAGTTTCAGTCTGACTAGAACTGACTTAAATTTCTATCTTTGTTTTAGTTTCCAAGATCTATCATTCGTCTCATTTGGATGCCACAATTTATACTAAATATTGTTGTATTTTTTGTTGTTGTTTGTTGTAGGTGGTCATTATTTAAGACTAATGTATGAATGTCAGTCTGTAGTACACTGCTGTTCCAGCATTTATGTGATTCAGAAACTTAATTCAGCCAGTCGGGCTCTTCTTTAATAGAGATGTTGCAGCCCTGTTCACGGGTGCATTGCATTTTGATACTCTTCTTGTAACACGTTTTTTGAATATATATGATTGCTTTGTGTCATATCTTATATAAACAAACACTAGCAATATATATTTTAAAAATTTTAAGTGGGCAACCCGCAACCCGCTGGGTCGGGTTTGAATTTGTCTTTGTTCCACTCGTTTAGAACTACATCTTTTTGACCCGCACCCGCGAAACCCAAACCCGCAACGACCCAACCCAAACTCAACCCACCCACCCGTTTTACAGGTCTAGCCTAGATAGAGACTCCGCCTTTAGTTTATTAATGAATAATTTTCTGGAGGCTTATTGGGCAAGATGTGTTAGGGACATCCACACTCCTATGAATCCTGCGGTATCAAACTAGGAAGCCATATGCATCACAAGAATGCCTGCCATCTTCGACTGCAACATAATGGAAGCGAATGTTACTCTACCACAAAGTTGGTCAACAATAACCGAGGCACTCCTTTCTTTGTGGGGATGAGTACCTCCCGCATTTACCAAACGTTTACCTGAGGATAAATTCAATGTATTTGTTAAGCTGGTTTACGAGAAAGTATGCTATATTTTCTTGTACTTGTTATCAGCTTGTCAATGAAGTAGTTATTTTCTATTTGTTGGTAGACCCGGCTAAGGAATACCACTGATCATGGAGCCTGTTTGCATTGATATAGAACGGTTTCCAAATCGACGATATGTGTGCCAGTCGTTCATATTTTTCTGCTGACTGGATTGGTAAAAAGTATGCTGCACTTTTCTTTTATCTTTTTAAGTTTATCAGACGTATCTCTTCAGCATTTCTCGGTAGACCAGGTTAATGGAACTTTTAAGAGTTTACGGAGCAAGTTTGCATAGAAAGCAACTCACTCCATTCTTGTATATAATGCATGCTTTAGATAAAGAGTACCATACTTTCTGATATATTTTGTTTTCCAAGTCATATTTTTTCTGTATTTTGTAATATCCTAATCAAACTGTTATTAGAATGACGCATCATTGTTCATTGGGTAGCTGCTCGTCCACGCTTTTGATAAAAAGTTATGCATAGTAACATTATGGCCCCCAAATCAATGGACGTTGTATTTCAAAGGATAAGTTCCGCCATCCAGATGTCTACCTTCTTTCTTGATGAAAATTATTTTTATTTAACTTGAATCAATTTGAAAAAAAAGTAATTTTTTTGTTGCTTGCTCACGCTTTTTGATTGTATGTTTTCTTTTGTCCTTGTGGCCTTTTCTGTGTGCACGAAAGAGTTGTGGTAAGTTTGGTAGGTGTATTTCTATCTTTTTTTCTCTTCCGAGAGTTGTAATAGCAGCTTGTTGCCCATTTACCTTTCGAATCAATCTGAAAAAAAAGCAAGTTTTCTTTTGTCTGTGCACCGTTTAACTGCTCGCCCACACTTTTTGATTGTATGTTATCTTACTGTGTTTTCTTTTGTCCGTGCGGCCTTTTTTGTGTGCACGGAAGTTGTGGTAAGTTTGGTAGTTGTATTTCCATCTTTTATTTGCGTGCGTAAAATGGTTGCCTTTGACATCCATAGATGGGTGTCTTTTGGATGGGCGGGACCGCAGTGTGACTGTAGTGGTTATAGGTATAGTGGGGGTGAAACTTGTATGCAAAGATTTCATCCCGAAATGTGAGCTCTTATCGTGTTTGACTTCGACTGGTTTTTGCCGCTAGCTCAGATGAATCTAGCATAAATTTAGCAGTGTGTAACATATATTATGCTGTGAATATCTTTATTGCAGACACAATGGCTCTAGCAACTAAGCGAGGCTGAATGTATAATTTTAGAATATTGCGTCTCAATTTCCGCTTTGCGTTTGTTGAAGCGGCAAAAATGAGCACGACGTTTCTCTTTTTCTAAAGAGCTCTGTTACCCACATACCCCCGCTAGCCTACCTGACAATGTGAATCTATCTGTACCAACTTTGCCTACAACAGCGAAAGTAGTTGTAATCACGGAGAGAAAAAAAGAGAGTGAAAAAAGATAAGAGGGAAGCAAAAGAAAAGAATAACAGAATAAGAAGGGAAGAGGAGGGAAGTAAGAAAAAAGAGTAGAAAAATAAAAAAAAAGAATTAAAAAAGAGGATGGAAGTATGAATTGTATTGGGATTATTGGTACAATAAGAAATTTAAATACAATACATACAAATTATGGTGAGCTTATGAAAATTGAAATGTTAATAAATAGTTATATCAATATTAGAATTGATATAGTACTAAACAAAGTATGGTAATAGTAATCAGTAAAATAACGTTAACGTGACTTTGTTGTACAACAAAATGTTGATAAATTGTTTAATCAATATTATAATTTGTACAATGCTCGCAATATCGTACAATATTAGAATAGTACACGATTAACTAGTTGTGACCAATTTTTGTACAATACCAATATAAAATCCAATGATGATACCTTATTGTACCGAACGAAATAAATTTTGGTACTATACAGGTCTAATAATGTGATCGTATCACACTTGGAAACTTTGACTAACATTTAGACTAGGATTAAAATTTAGTGCGTAAAAGCGAGATTAGAATTTAGTCATTTAGTGTAGTACCGAGAAAACAATATATTATTAATTGTTTGTGATCAAATTTTAGACGATACTAACACAAGATCCAGTATTGAGACCTTATTTCACTTGAGAAAATGAAAATTTATATGGATTAGCATGATCTTCTTGTACTTAAAAATATTCATAAATAGCTATGCTAATATTAGAATTTGGTACAATACTAACAAAATTTATTTTATATAATTTATTATCATACAAATTTATACAATACGAGATTAGTACTCTATAAATTTTGGAGTTCATAAAAAATATATTTATGTATGAGTTAGTGGCATTGGAAATAATAAATGTATAAACGAAACGCGCAAATATAATGTGACTGAATGGGAAAAATCTTTAGTTGCGTGATTAATGTCCCATTTTGCATTCGACTGGGGCAGTGTGTGCATGCATGAACTGCGGCCGGGATAGTATGTCCAACACTAGTCTTTATGACGAGACGGACGAGCGGGCAAATTGACGGGGCTGTGAAGAACCTTTTTGCTTCTAAATGTATGGCTGGGTTACTGAGTGGCGCCTACTGACGATATAATGATTCTCCCCCTCTCAGACTGGCTACCTATTTAGTTTGTGGAATACCGTGCTTTTGAACAAACAATATACTCAGATAAAAAAAAGCATTGGTGCAAATGTTCTCAAATGGCAGCCTTGCTTTCCCGCAACGTCATGGATAGAATTGCGTGTCTAAGAGGTTGATTGGCTTTTAGGCGGATATGTCCTTATCTGGGCGGTAGCCATCCTTTATCTGTGCAAACATTCGAAGACTAGGCTAAGTAATTTTTAGGCCAAAAAATCAAAATAGCATGTTTGGACATTTTAATTACCAAAATGACACGATTCAGAACTTAATTTTTAAAATGGCACGTTCTGAGGCAATACGTCCCTAAAATGGACGCATTGCTTCTGGTGGGGCTAATACGTCTCCTCGGGAGACACATTGCTACTTTAAAAAGCAATGCGTCCCCAATGGCGACACATTGTCTCCAGCAGAACAATGAACAATGCGTCCCCGGTGAAGACATATTGCTTTTTTATTTTTCTTTTTTTAATTTTTTAATTATGATATCATGTATATTATATATACATATATATGTTAAATTGCTAAATGAAAATAATCTATATTAACTCATATACAATTAGCTATATATTTAAAATAATATATGAAGATAATAAAATAATAACAAAATATTATATTTATTAAAACATTATAAATATAATATTTATAAATGTAGATAAAAATATTTAAAATTAAAGGATATAATACTAAAATTATATAATAAAGTTTAAAATTATAGAAATAAAGAAAACATATACATGTATTTATTTGTAAACTTAGAAAAAAAGAAAACTAATATAGCAATAAAAATAAGAAAATACTAAAATAAAAACTAACATGATAGTATATAAGACACACTAGTGCACATAAAATACACACACAAATACATACATACATACATACATACATATATATATATATATATATATATATATATATATATATATATATATATATATATATATATATATATTAAAGGTATGATACATAATATCAAAAAAATAAAAATATAATGTCAACTATATAAAGTAAATATACATGATCAATAATAATAGATAATCAAAATAATATATATGATACATATGATCATAAATGTAACACAGAAAAAATTGTAATATATTATGAAGCAAACTTTTTATTATGTTTAAAAATAACATATTAACATAAATCATAATAACATAATAATATTTATAACTTTTTATCCAATTCAAAGACAAATATAAAATGATAAAATCAAATATATAATGATTTTTTATTTAATTTAAAATTTTATGTATCATATATTTTAATTTGATTGTTCATTGTTGTTTTTCAGTATATTTTTCTTTGCATAATTGACATATTTATATTTTTTGAATTATATTTCGTGGCTTTGATATATATATATATATATATATATATATATATATATATATATATAGTGCATATCAACATGTGCTATATGTTGCTATATTAGTTTTCTTTTTCTTTTTTCTAAGTTTACAAATAAATATATACATGTATATGTATATATGTATATATTTGTTTTATTTCTATAGTTTTAAACGTTACTATATAATTTTAGTATTGTATCCATTAATTTTCAATACTTCTATATACATTTATAAATATTATATATTAATGAAATATAATATTCTGTTATTATTTTATTATGTTCAAGTATTATTTAAAATATATGGTTAATTGTATATAAGTTAATGTAGATTCTGTTCATTTAGCAATTTAACATATATATGTATTTATATATAGGCCGACAAGGAGTGGCTCAAGTGGTCAAGCATGGTGTCTCCTCATGAAGGGACCGATGTTCGAATCCCAGTTTCCGCCTTGATTTACCACCCTCCTGGGCGTTCGGCCTCCGCCACAGGCATGAGAGGGGGGGAGAAATCTTTCTCTCTTAATCCCATGTATTTATATATAGTACATTGTATCATAAGTAAAAAAAGTACAAAAAAACCAATACATCATCTTTGGGGACACATTGCTCTGCTGGAGGCAATGCGTCTCCACTGGGGACATATTGTTTTTTTAAAGTAGCAATACGTCTCCCGAGGGGACGTATTGCCTCAGAAACGTGCCATTTTGGGAATTAAATTCAGAATTGTGCCATTTTGGTAATTAAAATACCCAAACATGCCATTTTAGTTTTTTGGCCTAATTTTTATGTTGCGTGCTTAGGAGGCTGATTGACAAGTGTTGACAATTGGAATGCCTGCTGTGAAAGTCGAAGAAAATGGAGTGATTGCTGCAAAAATTCCCTGGTGTTCTAAGTTGACACATGCGAACAGTTTAGTGAAGGTGTGAATTGGATGATAAAAGCTAGGCATATGACCCTTAAATATTTATTTCAATTGCCATCCTTCCCTGTTCTTTGCCATCAACCAACTCTAAGGTAAAATGCATGGAGTGGTTGCATGCTTTGAGTATATATCATGGAATCGGCTTTAGGGTCTGGTCTGAGTCCGGATTTCAGACTTCCTCTAGTCCAATAATTGTCTGATCCACTATCTGGTCAGTTTGAGCTGTCAAATGTCTTGGTTACGGATCACCTCATGTATGAGGTGTTCTGTAAAGTTATATTAGACGAAACACATAAATACATGTTAGTTACTAAATCAGGTCCATTACGTATTAAATATATGGACACTGAATGTTCTAATACAAGTTAGGCCTTGGAGGTGCAAAATTGCATGGAATTTATACCTAGTATCCAAATATCACAGGATGAGGACAGTCACACGGCTTTATGGACTAACGGTCTACATGCTATCATGTCTATACTATTTCAGCAGACGATAAGAATAGTCGCATTATCTATTTGCATTTCTTGAGTTGTCTTACCTAGTTTAATATTAAAGCACCTTACCCTATTGTTGCTGTATTATATATATATATATATATATATATATATATATATATATATATATATATATATATATATATACACCCAGCTTACGCATTAGAGGTTCAGCACTGCAACAGAAATGGCTGTTACCTATTGCACTTTTGCTTCTTTTTCTTTTAAGCTGTACGAGTAATATATCCATCTCGCTCCTTGTGGGCCAACAATCAAAATTTGCAAAAAAGCTAACAAAATGATTTTGTAAAAAGTTGTCAATTAAGAAGCTCAACTCAACCTCCTGTATACGTTGTGCATATTTGCGTCTGATTCGACCACGGTGTACGCCTAAATAAGCTAACTCAAGTTTCATGAGTAAGGGTTGAAGTTATATTATAGCATTATGTAAAGCTGAGGTATTTATTTACTATGGAGTTACAGATCAAGGTTGATGAATCATGCTTACATGATTTAGTTATCATTAATTTAGAAGTATTTATAAATCTTAAATATTTAGGTTTTTGAGTATACGTTCTAGGGTTTCTCAAGAAAACATGGATAGAAGTCAAGATTTTATTTCAGGTTAGTTATTTTCTTTAGATTTGCAATCATTTATAGAGTATTTATTAAGTTTTTTTTGAGATAGTATGTATTAGTTAAGAACTTCACAAGTTTTGATCAATCATGATTTCAAAAAACCTAAGATGGATTTTCTGCTGTGCTGAGCCTAGATGAGGTGTAAGGTTTTGGAATGGGGGTGCAACAGAATACATTTTTTCCCAACAAAATGTAATGCCATGGACACGAGATACCCTATATTGATATCAGTCTCATGATGTATGTCTTTATCTTTGGATTTGGGTTATGTGCCAACGTCATTATTGTGGAACAACTTTTGTAATGTGTATCCATGATAATCACCTATATCATGTATGATATGATTTATGTATACTACAAACACCAACACAATGCCTTTAAAAACTGATTTTGTTTTGTGGATGTGGATATAAAAGTTAAGTTGATTGTGATGCGTGTATGGTGTCTGGAACATGTAATTGTGGTTCTTTATAATGATCCAAAACTTGTATTAGTGGATAGTGGTGGAGATGAGAGCATGATTTGAAATATACATAAACAAGAAAGGTCCTTGGAGCGCTCGTGACAAAGATGAAGCAACAAAGCCATCCACTGACCTAATATCACCCAAACAACAAGACATATAAAACATGATAATATATCGAGTCTACCTTAGCATGCTCTTGTGGCCTAAAGAAATGTCAAACTCGATGTCGAACTCATACTTCTAAATCTGTATCTAAAGTCAATGTAGTGTAGTCACACAGTTGTCCTAGTGATAGTAGAAGGGAGAGAACTTGTTCTCCTTTCTAATGGAACTCATCCTCTAAGCTTATGTACACATTCATTGGGTTCTACTTCATTCATGTAGATCAGGAAGAACTCTTTGGGAGCCAACTTGGCCTCTAAGAAGAAGAGATGCCATGTTGTTATTGTGCTAGCATCACTTTCTCCTTTCCTCCTCTTATTGTAAGGTTCCATCATTGGGATTGATTTTCTCTCTTGAAAGGAGGAATTCATGATCCAATTGTCTGTATCATCCCGTCGATCTCCACCCCTTTATATAGGGGAGTTATGGATTAGGTTTTCTTAATACACAAATCCTTTTCCTACATTGCATCAGTCACAAAGTAGACAAGCTTCAAATAGTACACCAAACAATCAGTTGGGTGTCTAATTGATCATCTCAACTATTTTGGAAACATCAAATTCTAAGTTAGCTAACAAATTAGAATCCTATTAAATTGTCTTTTCTATTTTTTCCTAATCCATATGCATTCAACCGACTGAATTGTTCAGTCAATTGTCTGGTTACTTTCCTAAATGATTAACCACTTGATCGATTGACCATCAATCAACTTGTTAATTTACAAATCATATGTTTTATCGATTGACTTGTTCAACTGATTGGTTGGATCAATATTTAACCTTTCCATGATTCAAAATGATTTTAAATATGAGTGTGATTGCAAACTTCTTTTCCGGTAAGAATCCTTATGTATGCATTTGTAGTTATGTCAAATACCTCACAAATAGTGAGCGGTACTAGCAACACTTCGTTGCTACATAAGTAACATGAATAACTTGGAGAACAACTTCAACCTATAAGTGACCAATGTTATCGTGACCACATGATCTCTCTGTCACAAATATCTAGATTGACCAAGGCATAGAGTTGTCATCCTCTCAACATTAAATGTATGTTTCTTGAACTAAAGTAGATTGTCAAGATTCCACAAGCTCAATATCATATATTGTCTCACATGAACATGACCATGCATCTCATAGTCACTAATCAATTGGTTAGGATATCACTCCACTAGGAGGTACAAATTTGATCTACATCACTCATAGTTTTCTATAAGTATCACAATGCTTCAAATCCTACATGCATGTCAACCCATATTGAAAGTCACATTGGTTAGTGTTAAAGTACACTGAACAACATGTGTCATTATAGAGACTTCAGGTCTAGGGATCATAATCACCACTATCACGACATGACTCTGACTTCCATTACATGGCTTCCATGTGTCATCCTTAAGGCCTATATATCAAGTAAAATTTGTTCTCTAGTAAGTAGTTATGTATCTAACTTGATATACATTATTATGAGTATAAATACATAATCATCAATCATAATTCATACTAGTCTTATGTATTATAATTATCCTATGAAGATTGACTACTCTAAGTAAACATATGATCTAATCTTTAGGTACTTAACCCAAATAATATGTCATTGAGTCAAAAAGTTCTTAGGAGATTATTACATTTCATCATTATCTTTATACTAAAATAAAAATAGTAAGTTGAATGGAATTTTTATTAATAATCATATCATGTATAATGTATCCCATTATAATCATAACATGATGGCTCTCACCACATACAACAAAAATCTAGGCAAACAAGTACACACACAAACAACTAAAACCTCACACATTTTATGAAAAACGCATAAACACTTGTTTACCTCCAAAGGTGTTACTAGGTGGTGAAAAAACTAGGTGCAAAGTCATAACATAACAATCACAATTGATTTTTGGAGAACAAATACAGAACGATGCACCATGGTGGAAAGTTTTAAGGGTAAAACTTGAGAGAACACCCTTATAACTAGGTTCCTGACGTCTCAATAGTCTGAATGATCCTCAACTCATGCTCTGTGCTATCAAGAGTCCCAAAAGGAACCTTCCTACACGATACCATGATATTGAAATCCCACGAACCTAGAAGGGTTAAAATATGGTACTACAAACTTGGAAAAAACAAGTTAAGTAACAAAGCCAAAAAACAAAGAAATATAGACAAACAACACTATGATGTTTGAGAATTGGCCAAGGGCTTGAAATCCAAAAAGGAAAGGGGGTTGAGTGATTACCTATAATGGAAAAATCAAATGTGAGAGTAGATTTACAATGGTCCGTGTGGGTGTTTTGATGCCTCTCGAAGTGCCATGATGGTTCCTACTTCTGTCACATCTCTCTACAAGGTTAAGGAGAAACTTTGAATTAGAGGATAGGCTGTTGGTCACTCAAGGAGAGACACGATGGTGGTTGTGGTTACTGGATGTTGTGGGAGTGTGTTGGGGTTGGGGTGTCTATATACAATCTCTGGGGCTTGTATTGATGGAGTTAAATAATCGAGACCGAAGAAAAGGACTGACAAAATCTTGGTTCATTTGGGTTGAGAGATGATGGAAAAAGATAAGTTTAGTCTCATTGTGATTTGAAACAGATGACTGAGTTGGTAAGAGGCGCTGTGAAATGAACTAAGGTCTAGCAAAAAGGTCATTGAGGACGACCGGGCTAATAAATATTTGGTTTCTAAGAGGAAAGAAACAAAAACCACACATGACAACTAAAAGTTGCATGAGGTTATAAATATTCACTTTATAATGAAATGATTTCCATATTAGGATTTATTACATTTCTTGTAATAACCAACTTATCCCCTCAATTTATATTAGTCATCATGCTTAGTTTAAACTCCAATCTTCTAAGTGAATCTAGAAAATATAGTCTGATAGTTTGGTTATGTGATGTGAAAATAAGTAAAGTCTAGATTTTTTTATAATTAATATATGGTTAACTGTAAACTAGTTGATTGAATACTGATGTGCACAAATCATATCATCTTTTGGATCATGTTTGGTTGCATATCCATGTTGTTTTGACTCAATTATCACTCTCATTCATTCTAGATTCTATATTTTTAGCTATTCTTACTTGTCTCATGGTTTAGATTGTAGGTACTACATTTTACAATGAAATAATGAGGAATATATCATATTATCACTTATTAGATCACTCCTCAAGTATCTACATGTTTTGGAGTTCGAAACTACACAAATACCACTTTTTACGACATGTAAATCAGACCTACACGCTGAAAGTTATGAGCAGAATACACAACAGCCCAGAACAGCCAGGTGCATGCCATGTCTTAAAAAGACACACCGTGCACCTGGGAGCGTCGAGCAGAGAACAGACTGAAAGTTTCTGGAAAGTTGTACGATATATATTTCTTTAGCGCACACCGTGATCCTGGGAGCGTCGAGCAGACTGAAAGTTTCTGGAAAGTTGCACGACATGCATTTGTTCAGTACACGCTGTGCACAGTGCAGATTGGAACAACTGACAAAGGTTTTACACGATGTGCACTTTGGACGCACACCGTGTTTCTGGCAGTTTCAACATTTCAAAAAATATGAGTTTTTGTTTAAAGCAAAGAAGAAACTTAATGGGCAGTTATCTCCGGTCATTTGGTAGAAGTTCCCTCGTCCCAGAGCCAGAGGAGAGCAGAGGAAGGTGATTTTGAGGAGAACAAGGGTGGTTTCTTACCAAAGGAACCCATTTCTTCTTTTCTTCTTCTCCATTATCTTCTCCGAAGGTGCAGCCAAACTTCCCCAACTTCGTGCAACTTCTCGGAAGAGGAGCCAATTCATTTTGGAGAAGCTAAAGGAGGAGAATTTCATCCCCAAGCCAGAATTCCTCCTTCTTATGGTTACATTTTTAGATCTCTTTGTTTTCCTCCTCTAGATCATGTTAAAACCTGAATTTTCTATAGCAAATCTGCAAAGCATGATTATGGATGAGTAATTCCCTTTTCTTGGGCATGTAAGAGTAGCTCCCATGTCATAGCATGTAAGAAACATGATAATTTCGTACAAAATGCTAAGTTTCTTGTTTTTCCACCTTGTGAGAACTAGTTTCTTGCTTCTTGCATGTATGGCTGACCACTTTATATGCATATTGTTACGACCCCACCTCCCGATAACCCCCACTTAAGGGAGACCGAGAGGTCGAAGCCGCACACATAAATTCCGGATCAAGGTTCAACAATTAATTGATAACAATTAATAAATTCTACTATACTAAACTGAAAAGATGTAATAAATAAAACTTTTGCATACCTTTGAAAATTTGGAACACTAATACTTCTATCCAGAACTCTGGCTAACTAACTAATCCTCCTTGGACTTTAATTAGTGTATTTCACAATATGACGGATTACTGTTTGTCCTTTTTGTTTTGTACCTAAAACGCCGAAAAACAAAATGTCGGTCAGCCAAAGATGGTATGTGGGGGATTCACTAATCGTGCAATTATCCCTAACAATTATTGCATCCAATTATCAATTAACAAACAATATTACGTTTTAAGTATAACTACGCGATCCATGTGTACCCTATCCCCTGCGCTGTCCCTGTAGTGGACCTGGATACTACCTCCCTTATGGTAGATTCCCATTTTACCCCTCATGACTCCACCTAATAGGTGAATCAATTTCTAGGGCTGAGTCACATGGCACTACCCGTGGGTAGCCCACTCCTTAACTCATGGTATGCTAAGAGTCTCATGGCACTACACATGTGTAGCCCAGTTTCTGACTCATGATACCCTAGACCTTGCTCTAGGTTATCCTTAGCCTTGACATAGCCACATGGGTGGACTCGGATCTAGCTAGTCATACATATATAATCATTGTGATAGCCATAGTCACCTTATAGAGGCAGGAATTAAATCATCCAACAGTTATTTCATACATTTGAGGAAACATCGGTAAAACCTCGGAAAACTAAGCGGTATAGCCAGAAGCGTAACCACATACCTCTTATTGCAATATCAGATATAGAATGAAAGAGAATAGCCAAGTAAGCAAGCAAAGGCAAAGAAACCCTGAAATAAAAGTACAATTTACTTTTATTAATATTTATCCAACATCATTATGTCCCTTAGGGTTTCTATCCAATTTTAGGGTTTTCTTGAAAGTTAGGGTTTTGCTTTCAATTGCTATGAACCCTAATTCATAAAATTCCCTTAAAACCTTTAAATTACCTCCTTTTAATATTCCTAACAATTTTAGTATCATTATATAACAAATTACTGGAATAACAAGGTTCCCTTCTTCTTTAATTGTAAATTAGGGTTTTCATGTACATTATCTCTCCTTTTTAGACATAAACCCTAATTTAGGCACATTTGCAATCAAAACGGATTAAAACTTCATATTATTAATAAACAGGTTAATATCCTTCTATTCAACCCATTAGGTTACAAAGAAATATCTTTTCCATGTAATTAGGGTTTCCAATTAATTTAAAATGCATTTTACTAACCATTCAAGTACTTTTGCAAAACGAACTGGAATCAGGTTACATAATCATTTTTAACAGATTCCTTGTAATTTTCTACCCAACTTTCATATATAACTTTTCCCTATACGAGATTCCTAGCAATTACTAGGGTTTTAGCAAGGAAAAACATTTTTCTTGATTATTTGATAGAGAGAAGGATTTACCTAAAATCCTAGGCCGTTCGATCAGTGCGCCGGTGGTCCGGGTCTTGATCCGACGTCCCCCGTCGATCGGCTCCACTATCAGGGTGACCGCGCGGCTGTGGGTTGTCGTCCGTCGGATGGCGCGTGGTCCACGATGGATCTTGATCGGTCGCCTCTTGTCGCTCCGCTCCACTAAGCGGGTTGCTGCAGCGCGCCTCTCCTGGAGACGTTGGATTCCGTTCAGGCCCACCGTGCTCCCCAATCCGACGACTCCCGCTCGTCGTCTTCATGATTCTCTTAATTAGAACACGCGGCGGCCCCGCGGCTGTAGCTCGCCGGAGAAACCACAATCGAGCTCGAGGAAGGATGTGGGCGCTTGGGAGGAGGCCGTTCAAGATCGCAAGGGTGTGAGGACTCTGGTGCGGGTCTTTAAATAGGACATAGGGGACTCCTCTAGGGTTTCCAAACCCGCTGCCAATCCTTGTTCCAGCCCAATTGGGCGTTTCACGTAGTTAAGGTAAAACCTGGTAAAACCAGGGTCTAGATCCTTCGCAAGGACCCCCCGAACCCAATGGGGCAAGAGCCATAAGTGCAGATGCGCTGTAAAGACCGGAAAGTCAAGGGGAAAATCCCCTGTATCTGCGTTGTGTCCATGTCCTTTGGGACTCTGGGCGATCAGCCCGATCCGTTGGATTGAGATCCAACGTCTAACATTATCCGTGTTCAAACCCAAAGGAAAAGGATTCCTAAATTTCCAAGGAAAATTCTATTTTTGGAAGATAATTTGAGAATTTAATAACTCCTAATCCATAAGCCCTTTTGGCCTCAAATTTTAAAGGAAAGTCGTTCATATGTTTATCTCTCATTGTGCAAAAATAGGAGTCATTATCCAAGGAAACGTGCCCCTTTATTTCAGTTTCAAGTTATCCCTTATTTAATGGTATTTCCCACATATTCTTTATTTCCTTGGCTATTATTCTATTCATTTGAGTTCCTTGAACCCCAAGGATCTTTTATAATACGAAAACTTATTATGGGAAATTATTTTCTAGCCTTTTTATCACTTTCAACTATTACCTTATATTAATCCATTATTCCCTTGTATTCTTTTATTAAATGGGATTCCCTTTTTCATTTCTTTTTGTTTTTCTTTCAAATGGGCTTAATGGCCAATAAGGCCCATCAAGAAAGCATGCAAGGCCAATATATACAAAATTCATTCCAAACAACCATGAAATCACACATTGGTCTTATTTATTCATTTAGAAGAGATTTACAAATCTCATTACATGTATTGGAAAATGAGGTTATAACATCCTCCCCTCCTTATAGGAATTTTGCCCTCAAAATTCAACAATCAAACAAACAAATTTGGATATACCTTTTCCATGTCCGTCTTCAGCTCCCATGTGGCCTCATCCTCTCCATGGTGCTTCCAAAGAACCTTTACCATTTCTATATTCTTATTTCTGAGCTCTTTTACCTTGGTATCTAGAATCCGCAAAGGCAACTCAGGATAAGACAACTTCCCTTGAAGCTCAATTGGTTCAATGCTCAGCACATGTCTTGGATCTTGCACATATCGCTTCAGATTGGACACGTGAAACACATCATGCATCATACTGTATTGAGGGGGTAACGCCAAGCGATATGCGGCTTCACCAATCCGTTCTAGTACTTCAAACAGACCCACGTATCGGGGACTCAACTTTCCTCTATTTTTAGCTATAGCTCGGAGTGGTCGGATTTTTAGAAAGACATGTTCTCCCACAGCGAAATGCACATCAGTCCGCTTCGCATTAGCATACGACTTCTGTCTGTCTTGGGCTCTTTTTAGCCTTTGCCTGATTAAAGTGACTTTATCAGCATACACTTGGAGTTCCTCTGACCTCAATAAGGTCCTTTCACCAACTTCATCCCAGTGAAGTGGTGACCGACACAGTCTCCCATACAGAGCTTCATATGGAGGCATCCCGATACTGGCTTGGTAACTATTATTGTAGGCAAACTCAGCTAAAGGCAGATACTGCTCCCATGATCCACCCCAATCGAGCACACAAGCTCACAGCAGATCCTCTAAGGTCTGAATCGTCCTTTCAGACTGACCATCTGTCTGGGGGTGATAGGCGGTACTGAACTTTAACCTTGTTCCTAATTCCTCTTGAACCTGCTTCCACAACTTGGAAGTAAACTTTGGGTCTCTATCGGAAATGATGGAACCAAGTATGCCATGCAAGCGTACTATCTCTCTGATATACAGCTCAGCTAGATCTGACACCTTGGCAGTGGTCTTTAAGGCAAGGAAGTGTGCTGACTTGGTAAGGCGATCTACCACAACCCATATCGCATAATGACCTTTCTTGGTCCGGGGTAGACCCACCACGAAATCCATGGTGATCTGCTCCCATTTCCACTCTGGAATCTCTATAGACTGTAAAAGTCCGCCGGGTCATTGGTGTTCAGCCTTCACCATTTGGCACGTAAGACAAATGGATACATAAGCTGCAATGTCTCTTTTCATCCCTGGCCACCAGAAAAACCTCTGCATGTCCTTAAACATCTTTGTAGTCCCTGGGTGTACCGTGTACTTAGAACCATGAGCCTCTTGTAATATACGTTCTTTCAGTGGTGAGTCTTCAGGAACCCATATACGATTCTCAAATCTGATTCCTCCATCTACTCCCAAAGAAAGACGAGTCTGAGGCTTCTGCATCAAGCCTTTCATCTTGTCAAGTCCTCCACTGGCCAACTGTGCTGTGACAATTTCACTTAGTAATTCATACTGTATCTGGATATTGGCCAAACGAACTCGATCATCTAACGTTTGAGGTGACCACTCCACCAATTCTTCTAAGCTCTTCCACTGACTAGACAAAACAACTGCACACCTGAGCTGCTTTCGACTTAAGGCATCTGCTACAACGTTCGCCTTTCCTGGATGATAGGCAATGGTGAAGTCGTAATCTTTCATGTACTCCATCCATCATCGTTATCGTAGATTCAAGTCTTTTTGCGTTAGAAGGTACTTCAGGCTCTTATGGTCAGTGAAGATCTCAAAAGTGGCACCATATAGATAATGTCGCCAAATCTTCAATGCATGAATGATAGCAGCTAACTCCAGGTCATGTGTCGGGTAATTAACCTCGTTTGGCTTGAGCTGTCGGGAGGCATATGCAACCACGTGCCGATTCTGTTCCAACACACAGCCAAGTCCCATCTTTGATGCGTCGGTGAAGATCATGAAACCCTCATTGCCTGATGGTAATGTCAAAACTGGTACAGTGGTCAACTTCTCTTTCAGCTCCTGGAAACGAGCCTCACAAACATCGGACCACACAAACTTCACATCTTTCCGAGTCAACATAGTCAGAGGTAAGGCGGTCTTTGAGAAATCTGCGATGAAGCGCCGATAATATCCTGCCAACCCCAAGAAGCTTCGTATCTCAGAGGGGTTCTTCGGTGCTGGCCAGTCTCGAACTGCTGACACTTTAGCTGGATCTATGGCAATCGTTCCTCCCGAGATGATGTGTCCAAGGAACATGACTCGGTCTATCCAAAACTCACATTTAGAGAATTTCCCGTAGAACTTCTGCTTTCTCAAGATATCAAGGACCCTACATAGGTGGTCTCGGTGTTGATCTAGGTCATCAGAATAAACCAGTATGTCATCTATGAACACTATGACAAACGAGTCAAGGAAGGGTTGAAACACACTATTCATAAGGTTCATGAACACACTGGGTGCATTGGACAACCCAAAAGGCATAACCACGAACTCATAGTGGCCATACCGGGTCCTGAAAGCGGTTTTCGGGATATCCTCACTCTTGACTCTCAACTGGTGGTAACCCGATCTCAAATCGATCTTGGAAAAGACTCGAGCCGACTTCAACTGGTCAAACAAGTCATCTATCTGGGGTAAAGGGTATTTGTTCTTAATGGTAGCCTGGTTGATCATCCGGTAGTCTATGCACATTCGGAGCGAACCATCCTTTTTCTTTACAAAAAGAACCGGCGCTCCCCATGATGATGTGCTAGGGCGGATAAAACCCTTGTCCAACAATTCCTGCAATTGCTTCTTTAGCTCAAGCAACTCAGCAGGGGCCATCCTACAGGGTGCTCGGGAAATAGGGTTTGTACCGGGAGCTAGCTCTATTGAAAAATCTACCTCTCTCTCGGGAGGTATCCCGGGTAAATCATCAGGGAAAATATCTGCATAGCTTCGTACTACCTCTATCTCCTCCAAGGGTTGTACTTTGGGTTCTGGCTCGGTGACTACTGCTAAGAAGGCTTGACATCCTTTACTCATCATTTGTTCTGCCCGCAAAGCCGACACATACAGGCTGGTGGTGGCATCCTTCCTGCCCCTAATGAAAAAAGGTGGGTGACCTGGTCTCTTAATGATCACTTTCTTTTCCCTACAGTCAAGGTTGGCCCGATAGGTATAAAGCCAATCCATGCCAATGATTACATCAAAATCATTCATGTCAAGAAGGATAAAATCTGTGGGAAACTCATGATCTCGATATTTCACAGGTATCACCGGAGTTTTCAAAAGGGAAGTAAAGATCCGACCACTCGGGGTTGTAACATCTAAGACATAACCTAGATCCTTGATATCCAAACAAAGCATAGTTGCAAGATTTCTCGAAATGAAAGTATTAGTAGATCCAGAGTCAAATAAAGCTTTCACATTACGTCCCATAACTTCAAGCATGCCTACATTGTTTTTCATCATGCATTAGACCATTACATGCTTAACTTTAAAACATAAAAGAAAACTCTAAGGGTTATTACCCTCGATCAACCGATTTGCATTAACTTGAGCCTCCTCATTGTCAATGGCAAACACCTGAGCTTGTCTTCTTTCTCCTGCAGGTGGGGCTACAGCTATAGGTGGAGCTGCCACAGGTGGTGCCGCTGCTGGTGGGGCTGCCACAGGTCCTTGTCCTCTGGGCTCTGGCATAGGACAGACGGATTGCAGATGTCCTTCTTGGTGGCAACGAAAGCAAGTCTTCTTCTTGTAGCGACATTCACCAGCATGGCCCTTCCCGCAGGTGCGGCAAGGAGGTCGGTTGTTCTCCTGACGAGGTTTCCCCTTTCCTCCATGTTTACCTTTAGCTTGATGTTGTCCTGGACCCTTCTTGTGGTTGTTCCTCGGGCCTTGGGCTCCTTCAGTGAAACCCAAGTACCCCTTAGGTGGAAACATGGCAGGCATCACGGTCCTCTCCATGTCTAAAGCAGTATTGTAGGCTTCGACGAAGGTCCTTGGCTTGCTTGCCATCACATGGGGCCTGATGGCAGGGTGAAGGCGCTCTATGAAGTGATCCACTCTCCTTTCTTCATCCATCTTGTACCCAAAGCGTTCCAGGATCCGGAACTTACGCCCGAAGTCTGCCATAGAAGAGTTTCCTTGGGTCATGTTGGTGAACTCCCTTTCCTTTTCCTTCTTAGCTGAGACTGGGACGAATCGGGCGGTGAAGATCGTCTTGAAATCAGCCCATGCCATGGGCTCCTCTGCCAGGTCTCTGCCAGTGATGTGGGTCTCCCACCATATCTTAGCTGCCCCTTCCAAGAGATGAGCAGCAAAGAGGACCTTTTTGCTCGGTTGAACTTCAAGCATGCGGAAACCATTCTCTATTGCAAGTATCCAGGCTTCTGCTTTATCAACCACTTCCGTCTTATCCTCTCCCCAGAACTTCTCTATGTTCAGCTTGACAAAGTCTAGGATGGTGGCTCCCACACGTGGACGAACAGGGTCTGGTTCACCATTCTCAGCTCTAGCTATGTCTCGGAGGGACAAAGCATTAATGGCCTCTGTCAACTTCCTCTGTTGCTCTAACCACAAGGTATCAGGGGTATGGATCATCATGATGGGTTCTGAATCATCGACTGGGTCCTCATCCATCTGGGCTTCTTCCTCATACACATGCTGCTCTTCATATCCTTGGTCTTCTTCTTGGTTCAGGTTACTAAATGGTACCGGGTCAGGGTCAAGGACTTCTTGAGTGACTTCCTCAGGCCTCTTCCTCTTCTTAGAGGATCCACCTTCATGGTTCCTATTCCTCTTTTCAGAAGACTCCTTTACTTTACGGGGAGGCCAAACACTCCTAGCCGGTTTTCCGGAGCCCTCAGGGATAGCAACAGTCTTTGTACGAGCCATCTACATAAGTATAATAAACAGATCTTTAGTTTATCATTAAACTAATTATACTTATGTCAGTGATATCTCATTACGTATCTTTTATTAATTTGATGGAGAATTCCTTAATCCTTAACTTATTTGCCCATACCACATGAGGGTGGGGAAGAGAGAGAAATCCCTAACTCTTAAGTCCTTAATAGAAATTGTGATGAGAAGGGATGAATAAGAGGAGAAAATCCTAAAGGTATCTTATTTCGATTCAAATCCTAGGACATCGGCCAGGCAGTCACACATTCCGGGAGTCCTCGTATTCTGACTAGCGGTGCAGAGGAAAATTTTGCCAGCCCCCGGAAGTGATCCTTTTCTAGACACCTCAGTCTTTCGGAAAATCCTCTAATAACTCCCTTGGGTTCTACGGAGGTTGTAAAATTTAATAATTATTAACAATTAAGTGGAGAACCATGGCTCTGATACCAAATGTTACGACCCCACCTCCCGATAACCCCCACTTAAGGGAGACCCAGAGGTCGAAGCCGCACACATAAATTCCGGATCAAGGTTCAGCAATTAATGGATAATAATTAATAAATTCTACTATACTAAACTGAAAAGCTGTAATAAATAAAACTTTTGCATACCTTTGAAAATTTGGAACACTAATACTTCTATCCAGAACTCTGGCTAACTAACTAATCCTCCTTGGACTTTAATTAGTGTATTTCACAATATGACGGATTACTGTTTGTCCTTTTTGTTTTGTACCTAAAACGCCGACAAACAAAACGTCGGTCAGCCAAATCTGGTATGTGGGGGATTCACTAATCGTGCAATTATCCCTAACAATCATTGCATCCAATTATCAATTAACAAACAATATTACGTTTTAAGTATAACTACGCGATCCATGTGTACCCTATCCCATGCGCTGTCCCTGCAGTGGACCTGGATACTACCTCCCTTATGGTAGATTCCCATTTTACCCCTCATGACTCCACCTAATAGGTGAATCAATTTCTAGGGCTGAGTCACATGGCACTACCCGTGGGTAGCCCACTCCTTAACTCATGGTATGCTAAGAGTCTCATGGCACTACACATGTGTAGCCCAGTTTCTGACTCATGATACCCTAGACCTTGCTCTAGGTTATCCTTAGCCTTGACATAGCAACAGGGGTGGACTCGGATCTAGCTAGTCATACATATATAATCATTGTGATAGCCATAGTCACCTTATAGAGGCAGGAATTAAATCATCCAACAGTTATTTCATACATTTGAGGAAACATCAGTAAAACCTCGAAAAACTAAGCGGTATAGCCATAAGCGTAACCACATACCTCTTATTGCAGTCTCAGATATAGAATGAAAGAGAATAGCCAAGTAAGCAAGCAAAGGCAAAGAAACCCTAAAATAAAAGTACAATTTACTTTTATTAATATTTATCCAACATCATTATGTCCCTTAGGGTTTCTATCCAATTTTAGGGTTTTCTTGAAAGTTAGGGTTTTGCTTTCAATTGCTATGAACCCTAATTCATAAAATTCCCTTAAAACCTTTAAATTACCTCCTTTTAATATTCCTAACAATTTTAGTATCATTATATAACAAATTACTGGAATAACAAGGTTCCCTTTTTCTTTAATCCTAAATTAGGGTTTTCATGTACATTATCTCTCCTTTTTAGACATAAACCCTAATTTAGGCACATTTGCAATTAAAACGGATTAAAACTTCATATTATTAATAAACATGTTAATATCCTTCTATTCAACCCATTAGGTTACAAAGAAATATCTTTTCCATGTAATTAGGGTTTCCAATTAATTTAAAATGCATTTTACTAACCATTCAAGTACTTTTGCAAAACGAACTGGAATCAGGTTACATAATCATTTTTAACAGATTCCTTGTAATTTTCTACCCAACTTTCATATATAACTTTTCCCTATACGAGATTCCTAGCAATTACTAGGGTTTTAGCAAGGAAAAACATTTTTCTTGATTATTTGATAGAGAGAAGGATTTACCTAAAATCCTAGGCCGTTCGATCAGTGCGCCAGTGGTCCAGGTCTTGATCCGACGTCCCCCGTCGATCGGCTCCACTATCAGGGCGACGCGCGCGGCTGTGGGTTGTCGTCCGTCAGATGGCGCGTGGTCCACGATGGATCTTGATCGGTCGCCTCTTGTCGCTCCGCTCCACTAAGCGGGTTGCTGCAGCGCGCCTCTCCTGGAGACGTTGGATTCCGTTCAGGCCCACCGTGCTCCCCAATCTGACGACTCCCACTCGTTGTCTTCACGATTCTCTTAATTAGAACACGCGGCGGTGCCGTGGCTGTAGCTCGCCGGAGAAACCACAATCGAGCTCGAGGAAGGATGTGGGCGCTTGGGAGGAGGCCGTTCGAGATCGCAAGGGTGTGAGGACTCTGGTGCGGGTCTTTAAATAGGACATAGGGGACTCCTCTAGGGTTTCCAAACCCGCTGCCAATCCTTGTTCCAGCCCAATTTGGCGTTTCACGTAGTTAAGGCAAAACCTGGTAAAACCAGGGTCTAGATCCTTCGCAAGGACCCCCCGAACCCAATGGGGCAAGAGCCATAAGTGCAGATGCGCTGTAAAGATCGGAAAGTCAAGGGGAAAATCCCCTGTATCTGTGCTGTGTCCATGTCCCTTTGGGACTCTGGGCGATCAGCCCAATCCGTTGGATTGAGATCCAACGTCTAACATTATCCGTGTTCAAACCCAAAGGAAAAGGATTCCTAAATTTCCAAGGAAAATTCTATTTTTGGAAGATAATTTGAGAATTTAATAACTCCTAATCCATAAGCCCTTTTGGCCTCAAATTTTAAAGGAAAGTCGTTCATATGTTTATCTCTCATTGTGCAAAAATAGGAGTCATTATCCAAGGAAACGTGCCCCTTTATTTCAGTTTCAAGTTATCCCTTATTTAATGGTATTTCCCACATATTCTTTATTTCCTTGGCTATTATTCTATTCATTTGAGTTCCTTGAACCCCAAGGATCTTTTATAATACGAAAACTTATTATGGGAAATTATTTTCTAGCCTTTTTATCACTTTCAACTATTACCTTATATTAATCCATTATTCCCTTGTATTCTCTTATTAAATGGGATTCCCTTTTTCATTTCTTTTTGTTTTTCTTTCAAATGGGCTTAATGTCCAATAAGGCCCATCAAGAAAGCATGCAAGGCCAATATATACAAAATTCATTCCAAACAACCATGAAATCACACATTGGTCTTATTTATTCATTTAGAAGAGATTTACAAATCTCATTACATGTATTGGAAAATGAGGTTATAACACATATTTTATGCTTTCTTGCTTGACCTGAGAAGATAAGTAGGAGAGTAAGGAGGTACTCTCTTGGCAACTCCTTATTTACCACAAGAGTGGAAATTATGGAGTTGAGGAGTAGGTCTGTGATCCAAAATGAAATTCATACATGGGAATGTTGAATTGAGTTAGGATCGTTGTACTTGCACTGAGAGGTGAAGTGCAACATACAACTCTCCTTTAAAACAAGTGCTTAGTATGTTTAAATTTCATGCTCCTATTTTATGCTATGATATGTTGGTGAAATCCTAGGTCCAAGATCCTTCCATATCTGAATCTTAACCTTTCTTAAGTGATAATTTACTATTTTGTTTTAAATCTATAATTTAGTTGTTCTAATCCAATCATCTTGTGTACAACGATCTAGATTATTGAAAATCATAACTCTTGCGCCTAACTAACCAACGCTCCTTGTGTACGACCTTGACTACAACTATTCTCGTATACTTGTGGGAAATAATTAGTTGAGTAAAAGATCATTCTTAATGATTGAAACTCATTAGCCTAAATAGACAACAAGTTTTTGGCGCCATTGCCGGGGAGCATCGATATTCCTGTTAGAGTAACATTTGTTGATAAGTAAATGAGACTAGATCACAACCTTCATATCCACCATTATATCCATAAATCATAATTCATCATGATAATCATAATTTGTTGTATCTTCCATGTTTGTTTTTGTATCTCACTGACCTTGTTTATTTGCAGGAGCATATGGGGTGTTCATAAAAAGATCCTTGAATTGTGCATATCTCTACATTCAGAAAATGATCACATCGTTTGCAACCCTCATGGAGCAAGAAGGAATGAAACCCAAACATGTATGGAGGAATCACAACCCACACAACTATCATCCATGTCACCATCATCCAAACGACATTCACCCATGCCACTTTCATCCACATCACCTTCATATGCACCACCTTCATCTACACATCCTTCATCCACACCACCATCATCACCCAAGCATCCATCTCAACAAGAAAGACCAATCATGGAAGATGACTGTCCCCTTAAAGACTTCATTGTTCCAGCTGCCACAAAAATCAATGGGGCTATCAATATCCCACCAATCGAGGCAAATGACTTTTCTATCAGCCCCACAATTATTTGGATCATACAACATAACCAGTTTGGAGGGACACCAATGGAGGATCCAAACCTCCACATTGCTGAATTTCTGCATTTGCTTAGCACTTTCAAGATAGACGGTGTTCCTACTGATGCAGTTTGTCTTCTTCTTTTCCCCTTCTCTTTGAGAGACAGAGCCAAGGCGTGGCTCTATTCATTGCCAGGAAACTCCATCAACAACTAGAATGAACTCCTCAATGTTTTCTTAGTCAAATACTTTCCACCAAGCAAGACCACACAATTAAGGAGTCAACTCATCAATTATTCTCAAAGGGATGGAGAGACCTTGTATGATACATGGGAGAGGTTCAAAGATTTTCAACATCTTTGTCCACATCACGGTCTAAGAAATTGGTTTCTATTGCAATCTTTCTATAATGGTTTGTGCTACAATACAAGGATGTCCATTGATGCAGCTGCAAATGGAGCACTAATGAACAAATCTTATGGAGAAGCCTATGCTATTATTGAAGATATGGCAACAAATCATTTCCAATGGAGACTGGCTACAAGATACCACCCATCCTTTTCACATAATACTTCCGAAATGTAAATAGAAGATCACACGGTTGGTGTTATAGACTTGATTGCAATAAGGCTAGACACTTTGTCACAAAGGTTTGAGAAGCTAAGCACACAACCATTTCAAACATCCAACAATATTTGTGATGCATGTGGATTTCTTGGACACTCATCTTCTACATGTTATTCCTCTTCTATTTATTCTCCAATGGATTACACTCCATCAGGCTTCTACAACAATGTGAACTCGAATTTCATTCAACTACAACAACCACAAGTAACTTCTAGATTAGAGTTCATGCTTGCAATATTTATTTCAACTCAAATGCAGCAAAATGAGGAGTTCCATCAACAAAGACAATCACTGAAGGGTGCCATTTGCCAACTCTCTTCTAAGGTGGAGGCTATAGCCACTCATGCACACATATTGGAGAAACAAATTGCCCAGCAAGTTCTTTCTAGCAAAGACACATTTCCACCTTTCTTGCCTAGTCCACCAGAGATGAATCCTACATATTTTAGCCCGATGTCATTGAAGAATGGAGTTGTTATAGAAGTATATCCTTCAAGGTATGATGATGTTGATACCTATGAGGATTATGAAGCTACAAGTCAAGGGGAGAAAACTACAACACATGATCTACTTTTAGATTCTTTAAGCAAGCCACATGTCCTTCCTCCTCACACTCTAGATGACACATTGCTTTATAATGAGAACACTCTTCCCAACTCATATTTTGATGATGCTTCAAAGGAGAATGAAAAGGCAAATACTATTTGTGGAAACACATCCCATTATCACACAGATAATGAGGTGTTACGCAAAAACGTGCGGAAATCACCATAACCACAGATTATGAAAACAAGGGTTAATTAAAACCGATTGCGGAAACTGATAAACTGTGAAACTATTACTTTCCAGTCCTCATCCTGCACAGAAACATGTCATATATATATATATATATATACCTACATGAGATCTGATACGTGTCCACAGCTTCAAGGAACAACTGTCTATCCATCACAAGAGTTCACCACCTGCTTATATACATAAAGGCCCACATCCGGCCAACAGCAGGATATTCAAACATTATCGATCGTTCATCGTGAAACAACGTCAAAACACTGCCAAGGACATGAGAGTACATGGATGACTCTAGACTTTACTACAAAACATCCAAAACAGCAGCATGTCCAACGCTTGCCTTCTACTGCTCCTCAAGCTGCTCGGCCGCAACACCACGACCACGACCACGCCTACCTTGACCACCTAAAAAGGGGTTTAAACCAGTGGGGTGAGACAATTGAACAATTCTCCCAGTGGGAAACATAACTCCCCACCGCAACTACAAAACCTCAGCAAGATAAACTATAACAACAAATAACTAGAAACAGGTATGACAAAAGTAGTCTATATAAAGCAAAGCTATTCTTACCGACAAGCTTACCAGCTGTACAAAAGCATATAACCAGATGTTTTTCAATGGAACATGATTGACAAGATAAGATATATCACTATGTAACATGATCATCAGAACAAGGTATATTACCACATAACCGGATTATCAAGATATGACATATTATCACATACCTAATGAATATAGAAGTAACTTGCAAGATATAACAGGATTAACTACACAAACAAGGCCTCAATCAATGTTTCGTGTTTATCTTAAGCAGCAAATACTAAACGACTGTGTTACGTATTATTATGCCCTGAGGATTTGAACCGTACCGTTCAAATCCAACCTTCGGTTACGAACCCAAGCTGGTGCCATACAAGGTCAATGGAAGAGCCGAACTCCACGAACTCCCACCTCGTGGTCAGTACACGAGTACAACATAAGCAGGACCGTAGTCACATGCTGAAGTGGTCTAAGCCACAGGGTCAGCTCCATAGGCTACCCTCACTCTAGCCCGCCTTGGTACAGGTCTCGACGCTAGTAAAACTGAGCCACGAGCCTATTCACCGTGCTCTGAGCCATGAACGCATTCATGTTCCTCACATCACGTC
This sequence comes from Alisma plantago-aquatica, assembly GCA_963693085.1. Lineage (NCBI taxonomy): Eukaryota > Viridiplantae > Streptophyta > Magnoliopsida > Alismatales > Alismataceae > Alisma > Alisma plantago-aquatica. The sequence goes on along the minus strand of OY856412.1, from coordinate 286,383,852 downwards.
CTGAGCCATGGGCCTGTTCACCATGCTCTATATACATATCTGAGTCTGTAAACGAAGTTACACTCTTACCTCCTCATTTTTAGGCTAGGAGCAACCTACACATATTCAACAATATGCGCTTCCAGGTTAACCCGTAGGAGAACCCGTTTCACCATCACCAAGTCCTGACGATGATGGATCTATGGCCAGGGCAAACTACATGATATATTTTACTGTGATTAATTAGTATCTTTTAGATGGATTGCAAGATTCAACCAAGTTGTATAATCATGCAAGACATAACAGAAAGTAAATAACATTATATTATTATGGAAACACATCAACCTGATCCATCTCAAGGATCCACATCATATGTTACTACTTGGCCTCTTGCCAACCATCCAGATCCATCTCAAGGATCATCACGTATCATGGGATCTCAATCCCTCATCATGTACTATCACTGCCTCTTCAAGGCTCATATCAATATCATGGGACAGACACATCATACATACAACCTCATAGAATAATTATCAAAGTAATGTTACTCATCATGTGTGTCTCATAGCCCTTTCATGGCTAAACATCACCTGCATGGTTAGGGTACACAATAATCATAGTTTCAACATAAGGGATATACTAACTATCATGAAATATCATACAAGATACTCTACTTATCATTCTCACACTATTTGGTGATCAAGCATACTAAACACATCATTAACAAACCATCTTCATGCTTACCCTTATCTCAGGATTTATATGAATAAACAAGATGCTCACATCAAGCAAGAGGTCATATTGAGAATAGAGAGCAAACACTATTATTACCTATGTCATTACTGTCACCATCCACTATCATCATTATTATCTTTATCATTAAGCAACCATTAATGTGACTACCAATTACTATTGCCATTAAAAAATAAGCATAAGGATTACTTCATGTATCTCATTACCACTACCTTCCTTATCATCATCATATATTACCATCAGCATCATTACTACCATTATTATCATCACTTATTATTATTACTAACATCATTGCTATCATTAGCACTATTAACACTATTGTTATGTCATTAAGCAAACCATTAGTGTAACTGTCACTTAGCATCATCATTACCAACATTAACATCGTTACTGTTATCATTAACATTGTGCATAAACGTTCACTTCCATAACGCATGAGACCATCATTATAGGATCACCTAACCCTCACTATAACTCCTCACAACCCTCACTAAAACCCATCAAGGCCTATCGGCCGACACACACCAAACCAAGGGCACGACGCCCGACACAACTCAACCCTATCGGCCGTCACAACTCAAGGCTATCGCCCACCATGGCTATCGGCCACCATGGCTGTCGACCACCATGGCTATCGGCCACCATGGCTATCGGCCAACACAAGGAAACAATCCACACATAGCCCTGTCGTCCGACACCAGCAACCATCATGCCATGCTTAGTCTATCACCCTTTATAAGAATAAAGGTGTTTCTCATCACAAGGACCATATCGGCCAACATGGTCACCATATCGGCCCACACTCACACTAGGTCAACCTATCGCCCAACACAAGGGCAAGGATATCGCCCAACACCAAGGAAACTCACCATGTCGTCCATCACAAAGGTACCCATGTCGACCAACACCAAGATAAGAGAGGATGTCACCTAACATGGGTCACCATCAACCTCCAGCACAAGGAAACTCAAACCCTAGAGAGCAAGGTACACTAAGTCACAAGGAAACCCTAAACCCTAAGGAGGATCGGCCACCAAAAGATACAAAATCAAGGTACAAATCTAAGCTACTAACATGTGAAAAAGAACATAACAAGAGGTAATGGAATTAGGGTTAGAAGCTATGCAACCCGCCTTAAGCTCCAAGCTCCAAGGAAGAAGAAGCACTCCAAGGTCCAGGGGTTGTCGTCCACCAAGCTGATCCAAGAGAGGGTATCAGCCACCACTGCAACTCCAAGGAAGTGTATCAGCCAACACAAGCAAGAAGGAGAGGGGTGTCGTGCACTCAAGGTGGAGGAGAGACCCAAAAGAGCAAAGGAAGCTAAGGCAAGGGAAAGAGCTACCTATATAGAAAGAAGGGGAGGAGAAACCAAGGTAGGTCCATGCTAAGTGTCTTCCACCCAAGGGACACTTGTCCTAGGGTTCAAACCAACACACTAGCACACCAAGAGACACTTGTCCAAGATATGCACCAAGTGTCTACCAACCAAGACCAAGCAACATGGGCGACACACCAAGGCTCCTGGGTGATACACCACCATGTTGGGCGACACAAGCTACTCTAGGCCAACACAAGGCTCAAGCAAGCCCAGACAAAGCATCCCAAGGCCCAAACAAGCTCAAGCAAGGCCCAAGAAACTCAAACAACAAGCCCAAGCCTTCCTCTCAACCCTAGAGGAAGCAAAGAGGGGAAAACATCTCACAAGATGGCATACTTGCACACAAAACCTTAAACTTGGGTTATTTGCAAGTAGCCCCTCCAACCCTCAAAAAAGCACAACAAAACCCTAATCATCACCAAAGGTGATTAGCAAGCACCAAAGCACCAAGATCAAGGAAAACAAATAGGGTAAACCCTAAACGTAGGTCAGGGTCCTTACAAGCTAACCCCCTTTAAGGGATTTCGTCCTCGAAATCCAAAGAGAAAAGCGAGGGATACTTTCTCCTCATACCTTCCTCAAGCTCCCACGTGACTTCCTCAATGCCACGACGCTGCCAAAGAACCTTCACAAGAGCCAGGTCCTTCCTCTTCAGCTTCTTGATCCTTCTGTCAAGGATCGCCACAGGACCTTCCTCGTAGGTCACATCTGCATCAAGCTCAACCTCAACTGGATGTATCACTGTACCTGAATCCGGATGACTTTTCTTCAACATACTGACATGAAACACTGGATGCAACCTGTGCAACTCTGGATGCAACTCTAACTCGTAAGCTACCTTGCCAACACGTGCTCTGACTGAGTAAGGCCCCATATACCTGAGTGCCAACTTACCCTTCCGCCCAAACCTTAGCACACCTTTCCACGGTGAGACTTTGAGATACACTTTGTCTCCTACCTAGAACTCCAAAGGTCGTCGGTGATTGTCTGCATAAGACTTCTGCCTGTCCTGTGCCACTTTCAACTATTGCTGTATCACTTTGATCTTTTCTGTCATCTGCTGTACTAACTCAGGACCCAAAAGCTGATATTCACCAGACTCATACCAACATAAAGGAGATCTGCACTTCCTTCCATACAAAGCTTCATAAGGTGCCATGTCGATACTCCGTTGATAACTGTTGTTGTAGGCAAACTCTATCAAACTCAGATGTACATCCCAGTTTCCTAGAAACTACAAAACACAAGCTCGAAGGAGGTCTTCCAAAATCTGAATAGACCTCTCAGACTGTCCATCTGTCTGCGGGTGAAAAGCTGTACTGAACCTCAACTGCGTTCCCAACGCTTTGTGCAACTGTTCCCAAAAACGACTTGTAAACTGAGGACCTCTATCAAAAACTATCGTTGCTGGCACGCCATGTAAATGTACTATCTCATCCGCATGTACTCGAGCAAGTTTCTCAGCTGTATACGTCGTCTTCACTGGTAGAAAATGGGCAGACTTAGTCAATCTGTCCACTATCACCCAAATGGAATCATGATTCCTAGTTGTCCGGGGTAGACCAACTACAAAATCCATGGTTATATGATCCCATTTCCACTGCGGTATCGGAAAAGGTTGCAACGTACCTGCTGGCTTCTGATGTTCAACCTTCACTTGCTGGCACACTGCAAATCTCGCCACGAACTCGGCTACATCTCTTTTCAAACTGGGCCACCAATACAAGTCCTTTAGACTATGGTACATCTTGGTGACACCTGGATGCATAGAATACATTGACATATGTGCTTCCTCAAGCACCAACTTCCTCAGATCATCATCATCTAGAACCACCATTCTATCACGATAGCAAACTAGTCCATCCTCAGACTCATGAAACCCATCACGCTTGTCATTGCCAAAATCTGATCTGATCAACTGTACCACATCATCTGTCTACTGAGCATCCTTGATCTGTTGTCTCAACGTAGGCTTAACTTGCATCTGTGTGAAAAGATCAGACAACAAAGAAACTTCCATTTGCACATTCATCTGTCGCAGAGAAACAAACATATCTCGCCTATGGCATACCAGAGAACTCAACTGTGCCTTCTTTGAAGAAAGAGAAGAAGACTTTCTACTAAGCGCATCAGCTACCACATTTGCCTTACCAGGATGATACTCGATAGTGCAATCGTAATCATTAATCAATTCCATCCATCGTCGTTGTCGCATGTTCAACTCTTGCTGTGTAAAGATATACTTCAGATTCTTATGATCCGTAAAGATCTGACACACTTCCCCATATAGATAGTGTCTCCAAATCTTTAACGCATGAACCACTGCTGCCAGCTCCAGGTCGTGAGTCGGATAGTTCTCCTCATGTTTCTTGAGCTGTCGCGAGGCAAAAGAAACCACATGATCTTCCTGCATCAACACGCAACCTAAACCTTTCTTGGAAGCATCACAGAAAACAACATAGCCTTTCCCAGGCTCTGGCAAGATCAACACTGGAGCACTGGTCAGCTTCTCCTTCAAACTCTGGAAAGCTTGCTGACATCGATCATCCCAAACAAAAGGTACATCCTTCCTGGTCAACTTCGTCATTGGCAACGCGATCGCACTGAAGTCCTTGATAAACCTCCGCTAGTATCCTGCCAAACCAAGGAAACTATGAACTTATGTCGGCGTCTTTGATTGTTCCCAATCCGCAACAGATTCCACCTTCTTTGGATCTACTTTGACTCCTTCAGCAGATATCACATGACCCAAGAAAGTCATTTCATCCAACCAGAACTCACACTTACTAAACTTGGCATACAACTGATGTTGAAGAAGAAGAGTCAACGCTCGACGAAGATGTTGTTCATGCTCTAGCCTGTCCCGACTGTAGATCAAGATGTCATCTATAGAGACTACAACAAACTGATCTAAGAATGGACGGAACACTCTGTTCATCAGGTCCATGAAAGCTGCAGGTGCATTGGTTAACCCAAACGGCATAACCACGAACTCGAAATGACCATACCTCGTCCTGAAAGCTGACTTTGGTATGTCATCTGCCTTTATTCTCAACTGATGATATCCAGACCGTAGATCGATCTTCGAAAACACTGTAGCACCACGCAACTGATCAAATAGATCATCTATCCTCGGCAACGGGTACTTATTCTTGATCGTGACCTTGTTCAACTGCCGGTAATCTATACACAACCGCATCGAACCATCCTTCTTCTTAACGAACAACACAGGAGCACCCCACGGCGATGTACTCGGTTGGATAAAACCTTTCTCCAACAACTCTTGCAAGTGCTTCTTCAATTCTGCCATCTCTGCTGGAGCCATCCTATACGCTGATTGTGCAACTGGCTGTGTTCCAGGAACCAGATTGATCTCGAAATCAATCTCTCGGGGTGGAGGAACACCAGGAAACTCATCAGGAAACACGTCTGCAAACTCTCGAACCACTGACACCTCCTCAAGACTAGGACCTTTCGCCTTGGTAACCACAAAGGTATCCACTACGTGAGCTAGGAACGCCTCACATCCTTGTCATAACAACTTATCCGCCACCATAGCTGATACTAGACACATCGGAAGAATCTTCCTATCTCCCTGGAAGGTCCACTTCTCTCCGGAAACATCAAACACTTCCTGCTTGGAACCACAGTCCAAGACAACCTTATACTTCTCTAAGGTATCCATCCCAAGGATAACATCGAAACCATGCATATCAAGTGGTATAAGATCCACTTGGATGCGGTGCCCCGAGAAAGACAAGACACAAGATGGACACTCTTCTTGAAGCAAAGAGGAACCATCAAGAGGGGTTTCTAACAACAAGCTATCCTTCTTACAACTAACAGGTAAACGACAGTTTTCAAGCATACTATAGGTGATAAAAGAGTGTGTAGCACCCGGGTCAACCAGAACAGATATAAAGCAAGAAGAAGACATATCAGAATGAAATAACTCCATCTGACCTGTCACCACTCGCGGGTTGACTATCGCCTCTGGCTGACTCATGGCATAGAATTGAGCCGTTGCTTGCTATCCACGACCTCTGCTTCCTTGAGCAGACGATCCATCCTGAGACGCTTGACCGCGTCCTCGTCCTCTGCTACCACTAGGCTGTGGCCTTTCTGACCTCTGAAAACTCTGCCTCGGCTGTTGTGTCACTTCAATGTCTCTATTCGGGCAATTAATCCTGAAATGCCTGACTTGACCACAAAGATGACATGCCTTGTCCTCAAACCGTGGTCTAGCTGGACCAGACACTGCCACTGAAGCTGAACTGTGCACCTTAGATGGTGAAGAAACATAACCTTTCCCTTTACTCGGAGACCACTGAGATGGTACACCAGAACTTCTCATTGCTGACGGTGCCGAAAACCTGGGCTTCTTAAAGCCACCAAACCTCCATCCTTGAAACTGAGAAGGTCTTTTGTGAGACATAGATTCTCTTTTCTCCCTTACCGTCCTCTCAATCCTTCGAAACAGATTCCACGAACGTAGCAAACCGTTCTCGATTCTCCAACGCAGACATAGGGGTTTTCAACTCAGCACTCAAACCCTTCTCGAAACATCTGATCTGTTCCTCATCTGTTGCCTCCATGTGAGGACAGAACCTCAACAGATCCATAAACTTGGATTCATACTCGGTGATGTTCATCGTTCCTTGCCTCAGATTCTCGAAATGACTCACCTTCTCATCCAGATACGTCTTTGGAAAGTATCTGGTAACGAACTTGCGTTGGAACACTTCCCAAAAGATCACCTCGCCAGGCCACTTCTCTTCCTCGATGGTCCACCAGTGACCCACACTACCCTTCAGAAGGTAGACAACATGCTTTACCTTGTCCGCTTCGGGGATGTCAAGAATCCGGAAAGCCTTCTCAAGACTCATCAGCCACAGATCTGCATCGGCTGGATCAGCCGTTCCAGCATAATCTGAAGCTCCGACTCGGCGAAGCCGCTCGAAGGTCTTCCCAATACCCGATGCTTCTCCATGGGGAACCTGTGCTCGCGGAGGAGGCACTGGTAATCACTCAACCATGAGATTCATCGTAGCCATTAACTACCCCATAAGCTATTGGTAAGCAGGATGTTCAAGTATGGCTGGGTTAAATTGGGGAACCTCAGGCACCCGATCTTCATGTGCTGGTCCATCTGCTCCATCAACCGATGCAACATCACTGTACTCAACAGAGTGTTCTTCATGGTTTCCAGACATCTTGACTTTTCTTCCGCTGAGGGCAGAAGATGTTGTAAGAATACCTGGAAAACTCATAAGAACAGACTCACCCTAGTCCCAAATCCCTATAGACTCAGCGAACCTAAAGCTCTGATACCATAACTTGTGGAAACACATCCCATTATCACACAGATAACGAGGTGTTACGCGAAAACGTGTGGAAATCACCATAACCACAGATTATGAAAATAAGGGTTAATTAAAACTGATTGCGGAAACTGATAAACTATGAAACTATTACTTTCCAGTCCTCATCCTGCACAGAAACATGTCATATATATACCTACACGAGATCTGATACGTGTCCACAACTTCAAGGAACAGCTGTCTATCCATCACAAGAGTTCACCACCTGCTTATATACATAAAGGCCCACATCCGGCCAACAGCAGGATATACAAACATTATCGATCGTTCATCGTGAAACAACATCAAAACACTGCCAAGGACCTGAGAGTACAGGGATGACTCTAGACTTTACTACAAAACATCCAAAACAACAGCATGTCCAACGCTTGCCTTCTACTGCTCCTCAAGCTGCTCGGCCGCAACACCACGACCACGACCACGCCTACCTTGAACACCTAAAAAGGGGTTTAAACCAGTGGGGTGAGACAATTGAATAATTGTCCCAGCGGGAAACATAACTCCCCACCACAACTACAAAACCTCAGCAAGATAAACTATAACAGCAGATAACTAGAAACAAGTATGACAAAAGCAGTCTATATAAAGCAAAGCTATTCTTACCGACAAGCTTACCAGTTGTACAAAAGCATATAACCAGATGTTTTTCAATGGAACATGATTGACAAGATAAGATATATCACTATGTAACATGATCATCAGAACAAGGTATATTACCACATAACCGGATTATCAAGATATGACATATTATCACATACCTAATGAATATAGAAGTAACTTGCAAGATATAACAGGATTAACTACACAAACAAGGCCTCAATCAATGTTTCATGTTTATCTTAAGCAGCAAATACTAAACGGCTGTGTTACGTATTATTATGCCTTGAGGATTTGAACCGTACCGTTCAAATCCAACCTTCGGTTACGAACCCAGGTTGGTGCCATACAAGGTCAATGGAAGAGCCGGACTCCACGACCTCCCACCTCGTGGTCAGTACACGAGTACAACATAAGCAGGACCGTAGTCACATGCTGAAGTGGTCTAAGCCACAGGGTCAGCTCCATAGGCTACCCTCACTCTAGCCTGCCTTGGTACAGGTCTCGGCGCTAGTAAAACTGAGCCACGGGCCTGTTCACCGTGCTCTGAGCCATGAACGCATTCATGTTCCTCACATCATATGTCCTGAGCCATGGGCATGTTCACCATGCTCTATATACATATCTGAGTCTGTAACCGAAGTTACACTCTTACCTCCTCATTTTTAGGCTAGGAGCAACCTACACATATTCAACAATATGCGCTTCCAGGTTAACCCGTAGGAGAACTCGTTTCCCCATCACCAAGTCCTGATGATGATGGATGTATGGCCAGGGCAAACTACATGATATATTTTTTAATGTGATTAATTAGTATCTTTTAGATGGATTGCAAGATTCAACCAAGTTGTATAATCATGCAAGATATAACAGAAAGTAAATAACATTATATTATTATGGAAACAAATCAACCTGATCCATCTCAAGGATCCGCATCATATGTTACTACTTGGCCTCTTGCCAACCATCCAGATCCATCTCAAGGATCATCACGTATCATGGGATCTCAATCCCTCATCATGTACTATCACTGCCTCTTCAAGGCTCATATCAATATCATGGGACAGAAACATCATACATACAACCTCATAGAATAATTATTAAAGTAATGTTACTCATCATGTGTGTCTCATAGCCCTTTCATGGCTAAACATCACCTGCATGGTTAGGGTACACAATAATCATAGTTTCAACATAAGGGATATACTAACTATCATGAAATATCATACAAGATACTCTACTTATCATTCTCACACTATTTGGTGATCAATCATACTAAACACATCATTAACAAACCATATTCATGCTTACCCTTATCTCAGGATTTATATGAATAAACAATATGCTCACATCAAGCAAGAGGTCATATTGAGAATACAGAGCAAACACTATTATTACCTATGTCATTACTGTCACCATCCACTATCATCATTATTATCTTTATCATTAAGCAACCATTAATGTGACTACCAATTACTATTGCCATTAACAAATAAGCATAAGGATTACTTCATGTATCTCATTACCACTACCTTCCTTATCATCATCATATATTACCATCAACATCATTACTACTGTTATTATCATCACTTATTATTATTACTAACATCATTGCTATCATTAGCACTATTAACACTATTGTTATGTCATTAAGCAAACCATTAGTGTAACTGTCACTTAGCATCATCATTACAACCATTAACATCGTTATTGTTATCATTAACATTGTGCATAAACGTTCACTTCCATAACGCATGAGACCGTCATTATAGGATCACTAACCCTCACTATAACTCCTCACAACCCTCACTAAAACCCATCAAGACCTATCGACCGACACACACCAAACCAAGGGCACGACGCCCGACACAACTCAACCCTATCGGCCGTCACAACTCAAGGCTATCGCCCACCATGGCTATCGGCCAACACAAGGAAACAAGCCACACATAGCCCTATCGTACGACACCAACAACCATCATGCCATGCTTAGTCTATCGCCCTTCATAAGAATAAAGGTGTTGCTCATCACAAGGACCATATCAGCCAACATGGTCACCATATCGGCCCACACTCACACTAGGTCAACCTATCGCCCAACACAAGGGCAAGGATATCGCCCAACACCAAGGACACTCACCATGTCGTCCATCACAAAGGTACCCATGTCGACCAACACCAAGACAAGAGAGGATGTCACCTAACAGGGGTCACCATCAACCTCCAGCACAAGGAAACTCAAACCCTAGAGAGCAAGGTACACTAAGTCACAAGGAAACCCTAAACCCTAAGGAGGATCGGCCACCAAAAGACACAAAAGCAAGGTACAAATCTAAGCTACTAACATGTGAAAAAGAACATAACAAGAGGTAATGGAATTAGGGTCAGAAGCTATGCAACCCGCCTTAAGCTCCAAGCTCCAAGGAAGAAGAAGCACTCCAAGGTCCAAAGGTTTTCGTCCACCAAGCTGATCCAAGAGAGGGTATCGGCCACCACTGCAACTCCAAGGAAGTGTATCGGCCAATACAAGCAAGAAGGAGAGGGGTGTTGTGCACTCAAGGTGGAGGAGAGACCCAAAAGAGCAAAGGAAGCTAAGGCAAGGGAAAGAGCTACCTATATAGAAAGAAGGGGATGAGAAACCAAGGTAGGTCCATGCTAAGTGTCGTCCACCCAAGGGACACTTGTCCTAGGGTTCAAACCAACACACTAGCACACCAAGAGACACTTGTCCAAGATATGCACCAAGTGTCTACCAACCAAGACCAAGCAACATGGGCGACACACCAAGGCTCCTGGGCGATACACCACCATGTTGGGCGACACAAGCTACTCTAGGCCGACACAAGGCTCAAGCAAGCCCATACAAAGCATCCCAAGGCCCAAACAAGCTCAAGCAAGGCCCAAGAAACTCAAACAACAAGCCCAAGCCTTCCTCTCAACCCTAGAGGAAGCAAAGAGGGGAAAACATCTCACAAGATGGCATACTTGCACACAAAACCTTAAACTTGGGTTATTTGCAAGTAGCCCCTCCAACCCTCAACAAAGCACAACAAAACCCTAATCATCACCAAAGGTGATTAGCAAGCACCAAAGCACCAAGATCAAGCAAAACAAACAGGGTAAACCCTAAACGTAGGTCAGGGTCCTTACACTATTGGCGTACAAAAGATTATTCTTTCTGCAGCTGATAGGTGCTTTTACTTGTCCCAAATCAAGGACATATTTGCAAGGAGGCATCAATCTTTAGCACAACAATTTCCTGCCTCAAATCAAAGCAATGGGCCTCCATTTGCATCATTCACCATGACATGTATCTGATTGCAATCCTCTTGTGTTTGTTATATGCAGTGAGGACACTACAAATTTGAAGCTTAGGGGGAGAGAAACCGGCCGGTAGTGTAGTTTTAATTCCCTTTTATCATCTTTTTCTTAGTTGTTGTTTTCAGTTCTGCTCTTCTGGTGGCAAATCTAGTATGGTATGAGGTTTATCTTTTATATGTGGATAGAACTCCTATGCTTAACTGATTGTCCTCTTTTGATGAGAAATATCATTTAGAGAAAATGTAAAAGACATGCATTGATCGAATGAAACCTTTTTTTTTATGAATCTAGAGGTTGATTTTATTCCTCCCGCTCTCTAGTGCAGGTGAACAAGTTTTTCAGATTTACACAGTTGCTCAAATTGAGCCAACTAGGATAATCAGAAGTAAAAAAAAAGAGAAAGGCTCGCTACTGGCCTGTGCATGCTTGGCAAGTGAATCAGCGATTTGGTTTTTCTCCCTATTGATATGATAAATCTCCGTATTAGTCTGTTCCTTCATCATAGCTTTGGCTCTGCTTACATAGGGTTTGTATTTATTGATTGGCGTTAGCTTTGGTATGATTAGGGAGACTGCTTGAGCTGAATCTGTACATAGCGCAATGCGACCCTTTCCGCAGACTGCCATAGATTCCAACCCAAATATGATAGCTTGACATTCCGCTTCTAGAGCATCAGTACTAATGCAACGTTTGCTGCCTCCAGAGCAGCAACTTCCCGCCTTATTCAGAATATGGAAACCCAGACCTGAAGGCTGGTTCTTGGATATGAACGATGCATCAACCAGGATGAAATAGTCGAAGTTGGATATGTTCAGTGGAGGTAAATCTTCCCGAGGAGTTCCAGTGGTTGTACTCAATGAGTTTTGCATACCGCTTATGGTGGTGGCTCTTGTGCGGATGAAGGTAGCTGTGATAGATGGGGGTTTCAGTATTCTTGTATGGATTTGTTCATTACGACTTTGCCAGATGTGCCAGCAGGCAACTTGAGAGATAGGAGGGGCCACCATGGAAATTGTGTTGTACCTGACGATGGACTGAATCCATGAATCTTCGTTCATATTGAAGAAGTCAGCATTTGAACCTAGCTCGATCCATACAGGTTTTGAGAATTTGCAGTCACGCAGAGCATGCAAAATGTTGTCCTCCCCATTGTTACAGAGCTGACATTGGCCATTGACATCAAGATGGCGACGGTGCTTTTCCATGTTGGTGAGGATAGCTTTGTGCTGTAAGAGCCAAAGGAAAACCTTTATTCTAGCAGGAAGCTTTCATTTCCAGATGTCTTTCCAAAGACCGGGCGACTGAACCTCCTTATGTTCGCGGATCCAGCGATAGGCCGCTCTAGATGATAGCCTTCCGTTTTGTTCCTTAGGCCAAGCCCAGATGTCCGCCCCATTGGAGTTTTCAGGCGGAGGCAGCGAGCAGATCCTGTCCCAAGTGACAGCAGGGAGGAACTGGTATATGAAGCTCCAGTCCCACATTCCATTACCCAGACTCATAGAATTTACCTGAAGAGAGCTCAGGTCCGTCGGAATGGTGGTATTGGGTTGTAACTCGATGATTGAATTGCCATGGAGCCATCTATCAGTCCATACATTCGTGGAATTGCCATCATTCACCACCTTGTAACAAAGGTTTTGGATGATAGGGAGATACTTTTTAATGAACTGCCATATGGGAGAACCAGGGCGGTTCAAGATGACATCGTTCCGAACATACTTTTGTTTCATAATTTGAACCCAAATTCTATCTGGTTGATTCAAGAAAGACCAGACGTTCTTTAGAAGGAGGGCTTGATTTTGGTCCCTAGCATCTTTGATGCCTAGGCCGCCAATATCTTTATTGCTGGTAACCTTTTTCCAGGAAACCAGAGACAATCTTCGCTGCTCCCAGTTGCCCGACCATAAGAAGCGGCGGACATGCTTGTTAATGACATCACAAAGAGTCGGCGAGAGACGGACAGTTTGCATAGTGTAGCCAGGGATTGCTTGGAGTGTCGATTTAGCTAGGGTTATGTGTCCAGCAAGGGAGAGATGGCGCATGGTCCAGCTATCCATTCGGGACCGGATATTGGAGATGATATATGCGTGGGTATTCTTGTTAACCCGTTTGTGCAAGATGGGCACACCCAGGTATTTCCCAAGGTCCTGCGTCCAAGGGATACCAAGCTTTCTACTGATAGTACGGATTAAGGGCCTAGGAGTGTTCGAACTGAAGTAGCATTTTGATTTGTCAAGTGAGATCGCCTGTCCGGAAGCTTTGGCGAAGTTGTCCATAATTTTTAGGATGGTCTTGGCCTGGTGAATCGAGGCGTCACCCATGAGAAGAATATCATCGGCGAAAAAAACATGTGAAAGTTTAGTGCCTCCTTTGGATAAAAGAATCAGTTTCCAGCTACCATCATTTACAGCAATGGAGATCGCCTGGCTAAGCCTTTCCATGCAAAGGACAAAGACGTAGGGACTAATCGGATCGCCTTGTCTGACGCCTCTTGAAGCCTTGAAAGCTGTAAGGGGTGTACCTTCCCATAGGATAGAAGTGGATCCTGTGGTGATAATTTGCATAATTAACTGACATACTTTATCAGGGAGCCCCGTTCTGGAGAGTGTATCATTGATAAAAGCCCAGGACATGCGATCAAACGCTTTGGAGAGATCAAGTTTAATACACATTCTGTACTTTTTTGTGCTTTTGGACTTCATTGAATGGATGACTTCTTGAACTAATAAGATGTTATCGCTTATACTCCTTCCTGGAATGAAAGCCGATTGCGAGGGAGAGATCCAGCTATTTAGAAAGGGCTTGATACGTTCTACGAGCACTTTGGAAATTAATTTGAAACAACTATTGTTTAAAGATATAGGCCTGAGCTCATTACAACTCTCTGGAGATTTAGTTTTTGGGATTAAGACCATAAGGGAATTAGCCAATGATTCTTCAATACGGCCGGATGAGAAGGTGCTGTTGAAAGTATGGACAATAGAGCCACCAATATACTCCCAGTTATCTTGAAGGAAGCTATTGTAGACACCGTCAGGACCTGGTGCCTTTGTCGGCGACATGAGGAAGAGAGTCTTTCTTATTTCTTCAGCAGATGGGGTAGATTGCATAGAATCAATAACGTCTGCGGGAAGAGGCGGAAAAGTGCCCGGGTAGTTGACAATCGCGGCTGTATCAGGGTGTGCGATTGAAGTGAGCAAGCTCGAGAAGTAGTTGAGGACCAGATTTTGAACATCATTGCGGGAGGAAACCCAGTTACCATTGCTATCTTTCAGGCGAGTGATCTTATTATGGTGTCGACGGGCGTTCACATGGGAGTGAAAGAATTTAGTGTTGTCGTCGCCTAGCTTCATCCAGTCAATATGGGCTTTTTGCTTCCAATCAGCCTCTTCTCTAAAGAGAAGTTGGCTATATCGTTCCTGAAGGGAGATGGACATGTCAGGTAAGTTCAAATCATTCTGTTGGGATGATACCTGGGAATTATTAATGCGTCGAAGTAGGGAATGCTTCTCCTTATAGTGTAGTCGCATCTGCTTCTGGTCCCATTTCATCGCAGTGGGTTGGAACTTGCGGAGAGCTATTGAGAACTGAGAGTTGGCGTCCCATAATGGCATAATATCTTTGTGGAAGGAGGGCCTGAGGTTCCAGCTCGCTTTGGTTTGGAAGACCTGCTTGCTTTGTGATCTGCTGCTGCCGTCAGACAACATGAGAGGATTATGGTCGGAATCAACACGCGGGAGGACAGTGATAGTAGCATTAGGATGAAGTTTGAGCCATTCACAGTTGATGAGAGCCCTATCCAGTCGTTCTTGAAGGCGGCCATGACGGAAGGTAAAGAACTGCCCATGACTCCTAGCTTCAGACAGTCCGGAGTTCAAGAGGCACTCATGGAAGAGGTTAGAGGCATGTCTGTCGAAATAATTGCTACCTATCTTCTCAGAAGGGTCAAGGAGGGTATTGAAATCCCCCATAACTATCCAAGCTTTGGAGATGCAAGAGGACATTTCTTCCAATCTTTTCCAAAGAAATTTCCTTTTAGTAGGGTTCGGGCTTGCGTAGACGATTGTAAGATACCAAGTATTGTCTACTAGGCAGTGAATGAACTGACGATGGTTGGAGATGATCTCAATGTTGCAGCGACGACTGTCCCAGAGCAACCAGATACCCCCAGAAAAACCGATAGCCTCCACTCTATGGGAGGAAGGAAAGCCAACTTTACCAATTATGCTATCCGCTACTGTCCCGCTGCATCTAGGCTCAATGATGGAGAGGAGTTGCAGTTTGTGAATTAGCTTCAAATCTTTCATAAGTCTGATCTTATTGTCGGAACAGGCTCCTTGAATATTCCAACAACAGAGCTTCATTAATCACAGATGAGTAAAGAGAGAGGGGGGTGGGAGTTTAAACAATTGCGGCACACAGACCCACTGCCTGTGCGTCCTCTTCATCTCCAGTGTTCATGGGAGCATCTCCCTGATTGGTTCCCTCAATTTCAGGAAACTCTAGGGATCTAGTAGTGGATCGGGGTACTGGATTTTCCTTGTTTGGGTCATCCGTTGGGGAGGGGTGCTCATAGAGACGACCCTTCTTCCTCACTCTGTCAGGGCTCCAGACAGACTGATAGATGATCTTTTTGTTCCGTAGCATGACGAAGCCACTTCCTTCTTGACCTTTTCGAAGGAAAGTAGCACGTTGCTTGGGAGGCTCACCAGTAGCGACGGCGTTGAAGACTGGCGTTACAAGAGCAACGCTGGGACCTGTTCTGCCAACACATGTTTCATCCTCTCGGAGGGTAACGGCAGTATTTGCCTGGGAAGCCGATGTCTTAGACGTGGCAGCGTCTTTCACCTTGGCCTTGTCATTTTGCGTGGCAGCGTTCTTCTTACGTGCTGCCATCTTCTTCTTTCTACTCATGGCTGTCTGCCATTCTCCTTCGTCGCTGGAAGCTTCACTATCCGATATGGGTATTGTGCTTTTCTCTTTCTCATTAGTATTGTCTTCCTTTGTGGATTTTTTTGTAGAGCCCTTGTTTTTATGTTGTGTGTTGCGCCTAACAGGCTTCTGCGCATGTATGGCCATGGTATAGGGAACATCAGGTGGTGGAACAACAACAGAAGATGACGCTTCATTAGTTTGTTGAATAATAAACTTGCATTCATCATCAGAGTGACCCATCCTTCCACACTTCATACATACAGAGGGAAGATTTTCATATTGTAAGCGGAAGTGCTCATTGTTAATGAATACTGCAGGTAGCAAGGGTTTCGTCGTCTCAACCTCCACAGCGATCCTCACAAACTTCCCTCGATTACCTTGCGAGGTGTTTGTATCAATCTTTATTGTCTTGCCTATGAGATTACCGATGCTTTGAAGAAGTTGGTTCTGGTATAAGAAGATAGGTAGATCTGGAATTCTAGCCCAGACGACCAGTTTCCTGGGGATTGGGTCGGAAGGGCGGAATGAAGGGGACTAGGATTGTACTGACAAGTAGTTCCCGAATACAGTCCAAGGACCGCCTGTCATGGCAACAATGTAATCAGCCTTGTTTGTGAATTGAAGTATATAGTATCCTTGATCAAGATCGATAACCCTGAATGAGTCCGAAGGGTGCCATAGGCTGTGGATTTTATTGACGAGGGCTTGGAAGCTGAGGTTGATGCCAATTGCTTTGACGACGACCGCGTGCTGCCAAGGTTTGATTAAAGGTTTCATCACTTCGCTTCTGATCATGATAGCCGGGAAGACGCCTGTGACATCTACAGAGATGTCGCTTTCCTTGATCAGATCTGGAGATATAGGGTTCAGATATGTTAGCGAACCTCCGGATCTTCCAGTCATTGCTTCTTTGTACGATGGCTTGGATTGGTAATGAGCCGTGTCCATATCCTCGTCCTCTGTCGGAGTATCCAGAACTTCTGTAGACTTCCCGTGATCTCCATTGACTTTCGGTTGTGGGGCTGTCTCCAGTGGACGATTCTGGTGGGAAAAACCTCTACCACCGAAGCCTCTGCCCCGGCCGCCACCCGCGTCGCCGGAGCCCCTTCCAAACCCTAGCGAAGCCATTAACCAATATGCAAATATTGCGATCGAATGAAACCTTTTGGCCATCAACATGCGCTTAACTCTGGTTTATGCTTCTAGCCTGAACATTCATCTTTCACATCCTTGATTGCTTAAAACATGTAATGGTTTCAATTTTTGTGAGTAAATCAACTTTTGAACATCATTTGGAATACAGGATGCCCTTTCCAAGCTAGTACATTTTCAACCACTCTTTCAATGAAAATTTTTCAAAACAAATGAATGAAATCTAGCTAATGTTGCAATTTAGTTAACTCTCCTATGTTTTTGGAAAAACATTTAAAATTTCTTTTGTCATATCTCATCTTTATACCCCATAAAAGATGGATAAACCGCCCACATATCATGCTATCCTAGTGTAAGTCTGATCTGGCCATGATGGTTAGTTGGTATGTCTTAAAAAGGGTAAAATACCCCACCCGACACTCCATGCGTGCATAAGCCTACATTAGCAGCTGAGTGTCGGAACCCATAATCCATTATCATATCACTTTTGAGAAAGAAGGAGAGTACAACTAAAATGGTCAATTTTAACTAAGATTTCATCAATTGTATCCTTAATAGTTGAGAGTTTGAGTTGCACATCCACTAATTGTTTGGCTTGGTCATCCAAATTCTACTTAGTGTTGTTTAATTGATTGATTCATTTAATTGTGACCACCCCTGCTGAACTAAAAATCTCTTTCTTGGATGTTTAAGTTGAATTGATGGCTATGAGTATAAACATGTTGATCATAGTTGGCTTAGTCTTATACACATCTTTCTTTTCATTTGATCTATGCATGAACTTGACAATTCTTCATTTGTGTTTTTATGCTCTTTTTGCTTGAGAACAAGCAATGGTTTAAGCTTAGGGGGATTTGATGTGCACAAATCATATCATCTTTTAGATTATGTTTGGTTGCATATCCATGTTGTTTTGACTCAATTATCACTCTCATTCATGCTAGATTCTATAATTTTAGCTATTCTTACTTGTCTCATGGTTTGGATTGTAGGTACTACATTTTGCAATGAAATGATGAGGAATATATCATATTATCACTTATTGTATCACTCCTCAAGTATCTACATGTTTTGGGGTTTAAAACTACGCAAATACCACTTTTTACGATATGTAAATCGAACCTACACGTTGAAAGTTATGAGCAGAATACACAACAACCCATAACAGCCAGGTGCACCATGCACCTGGGAGCATCGACCAGACTGAAAGTTTCTGGAAAGTTACACGGTGTGTATATCTTCAGCGCACGCCATGCACCTGGGAGCGTCGAGCATACTGAAAGTTTCTGGAAAGTTGCACGATGTGCATTTCTTCAGCGCACACCGTGCACCTGGGAGCGCCAGGTAGACTGAAAGTTTCTAGAAAGTTATACAACGTGCATTTCTTTAGTGCACGCCGTGCACAGTGTAGATTGGAGCAACTGATGATGGTTTTGCACGGTGTGCACTTTGGACGCACACCGTATCTCTGGCAGTTTCTGCATTTCAAAAAATACGAGTTTTTGTTTAAAACAAAGAGGAAACTTAATGGGCAATTATCTATGGTCATTTGGTGGAAGTTCCCTCGTCCCAGAGCTAGAGGAGAGCAGAGGAAGGTGATTTTGAGGAGAATAAGAGTGGTTTCTTGCCAAAGGAGCCCATTTCTTCTTTTCTTCTTCTCCATTGTCTTCTCCGAAGGTGCAGCCAAGCTTCCCCAACTTCGTGCAACTTCTCAGGAGAGGAGCCAGTTCATTTTGGAGTAGCCAAAGGAGGAGAATTTCATCCCCAAGCCGGAATTCCTTCTTCTTGTTAATTTAAATACACTTCAAAGACATCCAAAGCCTTCCTTGAAACCACAATCCTTAACTTGAGTTCCTATTCCTATGTTTGGTTTTTATTTTGATAATATGTGATTGGAGATCCTTATATAATATTTAATTAGATATCATAATAATTAAAAATCCACATCCCTAATTGTAGATACAATTGTCATTGTTTACTCTATTTTATTTGATCTCATTTTCTTAATGGTTTGAGGCTTAATATATTTGTTCTAATCTCTTCTTGTCAATCACCCTAATGTTGGGTTTTAACTCATTTGTAGTCAGATTATTTTACATATGGTATATCACATCTTTGTAGATGAGGTCCTAATTTACTTTTGTTTGTATATACCAAATTTACTTTTGATGAAATATTTAGTTATAGCAATCTCCATCACGAGATTTGTGATATTCGACCACCATCCAAACTCCTATAGATTCCTTCATTATCCTTTTACATGCCAATTATAATTCATTCCATTATTTAAAAATAATAAACAAGGCACATACCGATTCTTACAAAAATTTGATAGTAATACACATTTATTCTTTGTAATTTAGGATTAATTATATAATTGAGTTGTCATGAAATTATATGTATATATTTGTGATGTATTTGACTCTAAATATGACTTGAATGAGAATCATATATTATATCTTAGAAACTTGATCAAATTGACTCACCTATGAACATAGATTGTTGTTATTATCCTTTGTGATAAGATGCATTTCAATTTGTAATTACTTACAAAATTCTGAACTTGTCTCAATAATTGTTTTTGTAATACTGATGTTACAAATAATAGTATTGCATGTTTATTTATTTTTCCTATTTGTAGATTGGGAATTGAGTTTCTTAACTAATGACCATGTGAAATGACACCCTTGCATCTATGTATCAATTATCTCCCACCTTTACTATTAATGTGCTAACGAGAAGACCTAGGGATTTTCCATGGTACTATAGTGATGGATAAAATAAAGTTCTCTATACTCTTATCCATTAGTGAATTCCAAATGATACATCGTCATGCTTTGTTGAACCCTTATTCCATTTAATTATTTATGATCACTTCCTATAATGATCCCTCTCTCCATGCATGTTGTGCATTACCGAATGATTAGGTTGTTACTACATAGATTTGGTCCAAGCCCAAATAGCTTCCTCACCATTGGTGTGCCATCTCTTGCACAACAAATTCACTATAGAGGATTATACCTAGAGTTTAACTTTTAGTGGAAAACAACATACTTAAAAAAGCAAGTAAATTCCTAATATATAAATAAATTGGTCCCATGAAATGACTTTTTTAATAGTTAATTCAAACATGTTGTGATGAATAATATCTAAAATCCAGATTTGAAGAGTGTGATTTAACTAAAACAAGAAAGTAAATTTGCAAAATTAAAATAAATTATCAAGACATAAAAACTATACAATAAAGTAGACTTTTATTAGTAAACTAAGTTATCAAGAAATTTAAAACTTAACAAGAAAGTTAATTTGTAAAAGTAAACTAAATTAGCAAGAGATTAAAAACTAAACAAGAAAGTAAACTTGTAAAAGTGAAAATAATTCATCAAGGATTGAGTCAATTAATGAGATTGTTGGAACTTTGGGTTTCACCGCCACAATCCTTTAAAGCATCATAAGAATTTTAATTCCCTTTTAAAGAAATAATTAGATTAGGGTCATGTAGATCTATTCCTTTTAGAATCAAATATCATAGATCAAGCTACTTGCTGACCCGAGTTCTCGACATTTGTTGGTCATGGTTCACTAATCCAACAAGTTTCCATCTGGGGTATCATTAGGGAACTTGTGAGTCTCATTAGATGTTCTGGTCCATAAGTCTGGGGTCTCATCATTATGGATTATAACAATCATGAAGAACAAATGATCTATTTATAATTTCCCATTTTGAAATGAATTGGGACACATATTTTATGTATATAATAAAATCAAAGATAGCTAAGACAAGATACGGGCTCATGGGGCTACTTCCCATGTCCCAAAAAAAGAAGGACAATTCTATATCTCTCATAGAAGTAATAACTAGGATAGTAAGAAGAGAAATCATGTTGCTAAGAACACTTTGCAGACTCCCTCTCTCATTTCCTTACTTCATTATCTCGAATAGGGTTTTTAGATGATAGGGGGTTGATGATTTGTTTTAGGACTCCCCTCTCCTTTTATAGAAGAGGAAGCACCCTGGAAACCTTAAGGAAGGGCCTACAGGAAGACGAGCTTCTCTAGATTTGGCTCTAGTTGACTGACTAAATATCCAATAGGTCAATTGGATTAATTTTGTGTAACTTCTAAGCAAGGAAAGTTTTACTGGCTAAACTGATACTTTGACTCCAAGGAAATAAGCCGACCAATTTGAGGCAAATGGTATGTTTAAATCATGAAAGCCCTATCTTACTTGATGGGGTTGAGTTAATCAACTAGATGGTAGTTAATCAGTTGGTTTTTGCAGCTCCTTCCAATTCTATTACTGAGGCGGTCGACCAGAGGGAACATTTTGACCGATTGGACTCTTGGGAGGATGAAAACGCCTCTTAATCTTCTGATTCTTTGAGTAATGATGTGCATTCTTGGACTTTGGTGGTGAAGGAGTGATAATGGTCATAAAACCTACAAAATCTGAAAAAGGTAACAAAAACTCCAATTAAGGAGAAAAAAAAGAAAATTACTATAGGTTCCTAAAATTGACAAAAAGAAACGTAAGGTCTAAAATAATGACCTAAGATGTGATAAAAATGGATGAATATGCATTCATCAATATAACCCCAAACTTGATCGTTGCTCATCCTTGAGCAACACATAATCATAGAGACCCACCAATTAATACTGACACCTTGTCCTCCTCACTCACATAGTACTACTTTTTCCTTCCCACCTCTCATGGCCAAGAGATCCTGATTTCCTAGAACCACAAAACTCAATTTTTGCTCATTATTCACTCGAATTTTCTTCACAACTTTTATCCATTTCAGGACTTACAAAGAAATAGATGTTAACCCCTTTTATTATTAGTACTCTCACATTTCTTACAAGAGTTTGCTCTTGGTTAATTTCAGGATACAGAGATTCCCTTAGGTAGAAAAAGGAATGAAGGAAGGTATGGAAGAAGGCGATCTCTTTTCTACTTGACTTGAGATCTTTTATTTTCTTTGATTGTAATTACATTGATTGTGTGTTTTAATGTGCACTTTAGCATCTTTTCTTGATGGCTCTTGCCTTTTAAATTTTAGAGGGGTATGGAAGAAGCAATAGAGAAGGAAGAAAGGGTGTTCCACCTTGAACTTGGAGTTTGGAACATTATTTTGACTTTTGATTTCTTTTCATTTTGGCAAGATATTAACGTAAGAAGGTGGTAGAATAAGTGTAGAAGAGAATGAACTTGTGGATTCTCATTTCTTTTAATTTCAATGTTTTGGGAGTATTACAACATCATGCCATTCTATAACAAGGAAAAATCTAGAAAATTTACAAGCTGTTTCCACAATCATAATGAAGACACACTGTGTTTGGTCCCTATCTATCCATTAAGGCTTGCCAACTTTTTAGAGGAATAGTGCTAACTAAGGTCCTAGGTGACAAATGTTTTCAAGCAAAGGTGGTGCAATGAAAGTATTACAAGAGATTTACTTCAAAGAATGTGATACATTTAATACATACATATGAAATTACTGATCGACTAGATAATGACCATACTATGTATAAGGAAAACAAAACAAAAAAC
This sequence comes from Alisma plantago-aquatica, assembly GCA_963693085.1. Taxonomy (NCBI): domain Eukaryota; kingdom Viridiplantae; phylum Streptophyta; class Magnoliopsida; order Alismatales; family Alismataceae; genus Alisma; species Alisma plantago-aquatica. Next base: position 286,360,805 of record OY856412.1, on the reverse strand, counting down.
AACTAAAAACTACATGCAAGCAAGTTTGGAATGATGGATATTCTAGGAAAAGGGAAGATAGAGGGGTAGAATTGATACATACCACCCACCTCCACCTTGAAATTAGAATTTTTCTTGTCCTGAGCAAATCCTATATCCAAGATGGAGGGAAGAAAATCACTGTGGTGGTGGAGATGGAGGTGGGGGAGGAGTGAAGAAAGAGGAGTAATTGCATCTCCAATACTGGTAGTTGGAGCTAGGATAAGCCTAGTAAGCCCTATACTCCTTGTAGAATGTTTGGGTGGGGGTGTAGTGGCTAGTGTCAACATGCCAGATTTCCTAAGAGTGCTGCATGAGATATAAGTGGTTGAGCTGGTGTCCCTGACACTACTGGTCGTGTACCATAGACACATCTAATATCTCAATGTAGTTCAACTACTACTAGATCTAGTAGAATCCATAAGGTCTTTCAAGACCTTAATCCTCAATGTTGCAGCGTGGGGTGTGGTATGTTAGTAGTGGGGGAGGTCTAGTATCATAATTGTTTGCCTCCAAGGAGACGTTCTGGCAGTGGGCTGTGGCCTCAGGAATGGCATCCTTAGGAAGTGGAAGCTCATGTACAAATTGTTGTTTCTGGGTCGACAGGTTGTTGAGATCATAGCAAAGGGCCACTGAAGAAAACTTGGCATGAAAAGGCATTGTGATATGAACATTGTGACCATGGAAAATGAGGAAATAGGTATTGGGCTAGACGCCAGTGCACAAGACATGATTGGAATGTAGATATAGTAGATCGATCAAGTGTTGAATCCCCTTAGGCAGGATGACCATGGAGAAGATGTGGGTGTAGTCTAGAGAGATGATGATGAATGTGATGATGTGGCCCTGTATGAATGCAAAGATGGTGTTGTGGCTCGCCTGGAGGTGCATGTGATCGATGATAACACTCCCTCATTTGAAGGGCTCTCCATTGAGCAGACACCATAAGGTGTAGAGATATGTGGCAATCACAATATCATGTGTGCCAATCCTACTATAGATGGTGCATGATCTGATGGAGATGGCGAACTACCATGTTGTGCAAACTTGAGGCCTTCGAGCCTAAAGGAACAGAGGGACATATGCATATGATTTTTGCCTAGAATTTTTGGACGTCATATCGATGATGAAAGGAGAGGTGGCTATGTGCATAGCAGTCTGTACCGCAAGATGTATCTTGACTGTCAAGGAGGAGATAGGTGATCTGGACAAAGGAGAGAAATTAGTTCTCAACAAAGATCCTGAAGAAGCAACGAGGTCCCTCCTATGAATTGAATGTCTCTAGGAGGTCACTAGAAATTCCAACATTAGGTTGGCATACACTAAAAGGTTCTAGTAGAGGAAGCACAAAAGATGATTATATCTTATGATGTTGTCGACAAAGTCACATATACCCAAAATAGGGAGAGTGGCTCCGCATGCCCATTAGGGAAGAGTGACTCCAAATGTCGCCATGTCTTGGTACCACTAAATGTGGTTGTCATCAGTGATTTGAATGTACTTGCCTAGAAGGGGGGAAATACATGGTCTGGTAGAGGAGGATGGGATGGAAGTTAGGTACGTGGAGTGGTTGATTTTATCTTGGTAAAGTACCTCATCAATCATATCATTGTCAACCTCTATGTTCTCAGAGATAGTAAAGTGAGAAGTGTCTTGAGGTTCTCCTATGAGAATCCCCCCCGCAACATGGTGGCGGTGGGGGTTGCGAGGGGTGGGTCATCGGGCGGTCTCCTTTCCCTTCCCCTTGCAAAGACGGTTGAAGAACCCCTAACCAAAGCCTTCTCGAGACATTTCTTTGATGATCTAGAGGACTAGTCAGTCGACTGAGAAGTGATTCAATCAACTTGTGGAGCAGGCTACTATGTATATTGATCAACTGGCTTACTAGCTGATGAAATGGTGAAATGAGGAGTGTAGTCTGAGTTTTGTGATAGAGATGGTGATGGCATGCTTGGTGGTTAGCATTAGGTGGCTCATGGCTCATCAAAGGGATGTGAGGCTGTAGTGACATGAGGCTTTGGTGTACAAATAACTAATGGGGAAAAGTGGGGGATTGGTGTCTGGGTTGAGTGGCTGATAAGGTGTTGTTGGTTAGTGCCAAGGTTGAGAGTCGGCAAGGTGGTTGTGATGGATGACGATGGTGAGTGGCTGTGGTTGGGGGAGCTACATATTCTGTAGAGCCAGTACAATGGTATCTCAAGTTGTTTGCCTGGTAGTGGGTCAACCGACAGGGTCAGAGGTGGTGTAGAAGTTGCTTTTGTTTGAGGGGTGGAAGTTAGGGTAAGGAGGATAAGGATGAGTCAACCCCCACCCAAGTGGTCAAGTATTATATGGGACATGCAACCTTCCAGTTGATCAACAGGTTTACCTAATCACTCGACTCGTACGTCATGGGGGGAAATGAATCATTTCAAATGCAATTGTCACACGCTCATGCCAGTCAATCGGCTGGTGAACAATTGACCGATCTGAAGACTGCTACTTATTTTGAGTTTTCCTATAATGTAAAAGGAAATAATGTACTAGTGAGCAAGGATGAAGATAATGGGAAAATCTATCTAAAAAGGAAGAATAAGGAAAATGAAAAAAAACAAAATGTAGGGTTGACTCCCAACAAGTGCCCTATTTTATTGTCAACGGCCTGACATTTGTAATCAAGTTATGAGTAGTTCATGTTCCAAAAGTAGAAAGGGTTGAGGTTCCCTTATCTCTGGATCTACTGTGGGAGGGTCGTGTCTTACTCCTTGCACCACAATATCATTTTCAATGGTATAACACTTGGCCTTGTGTCCATTTACTAATAAATAACCTATGAATATGTCCCATAGGATGAATGCTCCATGTGGATAGGCATATTTCACAAGATATGGCCTGTACCGCTTATATTTTAGTTTCCTAGGGAAATATATCAATATGGAGTTATATACTAAGAATTGGTCACCCACTTGCACACCTTTCCATCTTAGTTGTCCATCATGCCACATTTGTGTTTGTTCGTTGTAGATCAAGGCACTCTATAGGTTGTCATGTAGAGTTCTTCAAGCTCCTTAATTTGAAAGGAGCGATGTTTTCCAACTATGGATAAGTCAAAGTTAAGAGTTCAGATAGCCCAAGTGGCTCTATGCTCCATTTCTATTGGCAAGTGACGTGATCTCTTATAAATAATTGGGAAGGGTGTAGTTTATAAGAGTGTCTTGAAGGCAGTTTGGTATGCCCACAAAGCATCATTGAGCTTCAAAGCCCAATCCTTGCTTGTGCAATTCATGGTCTTCTCCAAGATAGAGATAAGTTGTCGGTTGGAGATTTCTACCTAGACACTGATATGAGGATGATAGGGAGAGGTGAACTTATGATGAAAACCCTATCTTTTCAGCAATTCCTTGAGTTCTTTCTATGAAATGTGATCCTCCATCTGAAATAACAGTGTGAGAGAACCCAAACTTGGGGAAGATTGTGCCCTTAAGAAGTTTCATCACTGATTTGGACTCATAAGTTTTTCTAGGAATGACCTCCACCCATTTGGACATGCGGTCCACAACTACAATAATATACTTGAATCCATAGGAAGAGGGGACTGGACCCATGTAGTCAACTCCCCAAAAGTCAAAAATTTCAAACTCTTGCCATGAAGTCATAGGCATATGATCCCTCTTGGAGATATTTCTAGATCTTTGACATAGGTTTCATATGAGAAGGAAGTTTTAGGTGTCTTCAAACAAGGTGGGGTAGTAAAATTCACAGTGAAGTACTTTCTCAACCATCTTTTGGGAACTCATGGCCAACAGTTGGATTGGAGTGACAATGTGCCAGAATGTCCCAAGCCTCTTTGTTGGTGACACATCTATAGTAAGGACCATATTCACATAGCTTAAATAGACAAGGGTCATTCCAATAATTTTTTTTAACATCATGCAAATTTTTTTCCTTTGAGTGCCCATTATATTCAGGATGTAGGACACCAACGACTAGACAGTTCACATAGTCGACAAACCATTGGAAATGAGACTCAATTTTAAGTAATTGATCATCTAGAAATGAATCGTCAATGAGATCCCATCCTCTTCTTGGAGACTAAGGTAACTAAGATGATTGGCAAAAAAAAAATTTGATCCCTTTTTATTGCGTATCTCTAGGTCAAATTCTTGAAGTAATAATATCCATAAAATAAGTCTGGGCTTTACATCCTTCTTAGTCATTAGATAGCATATGTCAGCATAAGCTAGGTAAACAATCACCTTAGAACCCACCAAGTATGAACGGAACTTGTAAAATGCATAGACGACTTACCAACAACTCTCATTGGTGGTGTAGTTTTGATGTGCATCATCGAGGGACTTTGTTGCATAGTAGATAACATGACAGTTCTTGTCGATCCTCTTCCCAAGAATAGCTCCTATGACATAGTCATTGGCATCACACAATCTCAAAGGGTAGCAACCAATCTGGCATGTGGATGACATGGGTGATGGTAGAGGATGCTTTTAGGCTACTGAAATTGGATATGCAAGCTTGATCACATTTGAAGATGACTTCTTTGAGAAGGAGGTTGGTAAGGGTTTTGGCAATTCTGGGGTAATCATGAGTAAATCTTTGGTATAATCCAACGTTCCCAAGGAAGGCATGAATGTATCTGACAAAAGTAGGGGGAGGAAGCTTGGTGATGACTTTGATTTTTGCATGGACGACTTCAATCCCCCTTGCCACTCATTCTATGGGAAAGGACGACACCTTCACCATAAAATGACACTTTTTCGTAGTTCAAAATTAAGTGTGCCTATTCACACTTTTCTAGTACCAACGATAGATGTCATAGGAAGCATCCAAAGGAATCTCAATAATAAAGAAGTCATCCATAAAGATCTCAATAACGGTGTTTGCCGAGCAACAAAGATTGTGGCCATGCATCACTGGAAGGTGGAGGGCACATTGTTGAGGCCAAATAACATCCTTATGAGGGCATATGTACTAAAGGGGCAAATGAAGGTACTTATTTCATGGTCATCATGATGTATGGAATTGATAGAATCCTGAGTATCCCTCCAAGTAATAGAAATATTCATGGTGAGCAAGGTGCTCCACCATAATATCTAGGGAGGGGAGAGGGAAGTGATCCTTTTGGATGGCCTTGTTTACCTTGTGGTAATCAATACACATCCTCCACCCAATAACTGTGTGGGTGAGGATGATTTCATCCTTATTGTTCTTATCATAGTAGTGCCTCCTTTCCTAGTCACAACTTGGTGAGTCAGAAATTGATTATATAATTCTTACATTAAGAAGCTTGATGACCTCAAGACAGACGACCTCCTACATGTTAAGATTCATATTTCATTGAGGATCTCTTAAGGGCTTCTATTCCTCAACCATGGGAATTTGTGCATACAAATAGCTTGACTAACCCCCCATTAGGTCAGTCATCTTATATCCAAAGGTGGATTTTCATTTTCTTATTTTATCCATAAGCTTATCCTCTTGCTTGAATGTAAGGCCATAATTTATTATGACATGACAAGTCTTTTTTTCTATGGTAAGTCAGTTGGAAATTTTATTCATCTTACCCACCTCTTACAAGACAATTTAAACTAGAATTACAAATTTTGGAGATTTGCATATTGTTAAATATGATAGTAAAACTACTATTACATTTTGTCTCAAACCTCTGACTCTAGACTAAGGTTGCAAGGCTTTGATATTGGTCATTTCCATGTTTGTTTCTAAGGTGGTACTTGGCGAACGAGTCCATGAGAGCATTTCCTTCTCATTTGCAGAATTGGACCAAAGTAGTTGGGCTTCTTATCTTCTATATCCCCATTATCATACTCAGAAACTAGGGGTTCCTTCTGAAATCATCTTCAAGCATTAGAGCAACCTACTGACTATCAGTCTCCACAATGACGTTTTGTAGGCCACATACATAAATAATTTTGAACACGAGTTCTAGTGCCTTGAGTTCCACTTCTAATGGGGTATCTGCTACCACAAATTGCCCCACTCATCCTAACTAGGAGCCATTATGGTCTCTAATCAAAACTTCTATGGCTCCTTGCCCTCCTTTCAGTACCGCATCAGTGTTTATTTTTGTGAATCCTTTAGCAGGTTTATTCCAATTCAAGTTCACCTACGATTCAACCCCTTCTTTGGTCTCATGATTATCCATGGCTTTATTAGTCCGATGTAACTCTTTCCTAATGAACTGTATTTGGTGTCGATGGAAGGTCTCTCTCTTCTCGAAGACCCATATATTTCTTGACTTCCATAAACTCCAGAAGGTTATAAGAAACATCTTTCTATGCTCTAGGGTTGATCTTAGGTTCAAAGATACCCACTGATCGAGGTTGTCAACCAATTAAAAGTTGGGTGGGCAGTTAGATGAAAGTAGGTCCTGCCAAGTCACGCGTACCTTCACGCAATCCCTTAAAGCATGGAGGATGCTCTCTTCTTCAAGGTTGCATCTTATACAGGTGGCTATTGTTGTCATATGTTGGCTCACTCTATTTTTGTTTGTGAGTATAGCATTATTGGCCACATGCCACATGAACATCTTGACCCGAGTTACAACTTGAGATTTCCAGAGAGTGTTCCATTGTCCATCTCTTTTGATGTCCCTGTTCGCCCATAGTGCGTTGTATGCAGTTTTTGTAGTGAAGTTACCTCTCAGTTCAAGCTTCCAAACTCTCAAATATTATGTGGTTGGATCTGTAGGAGGCATAATGGTGTTGATCTCAACCACTACTTATGTTGGGAACCAATGTTCCAAGAAATCCTAGTCCCAATTTGTAGTCAAGATGACCAAGCTACTCAGTTGGAGGTCCTCTATGTTTGTCGGAATGGGATGCTTAGAAATATCTATGAGAAAATTTCCACTAGGGAGCTAGGCGTCCTTCCACAGGTTGATAGTATTTCCGCTGATGGGACTCATGTAGGATTTCATTTCCACAAACCCCTTATTGTGCACCACCGATCTGCGAGCCTTGAGAGATTAGTTGTTTTCATTGCTGCTCAGTCTAACAGCTTGCCAACCATGTCTTTACACCACAGAGTTTGCCTCTTACTATGAATGTCCCAACAATGTTTCATGATTAAGGTGTTGTTCCACTCTCTCATATATTTTACTCTGAGCCCACCAATGGATTTGCTACTAGCTATACTGTCCCATGATATCAGGTGGATACCACATTTTCTTCACCCTCCCTTCCATATGAAGTTCCTTATAGCACCGTCGATTCTATCACACAATTGCAGAGGAAGTCTTACCAATTGCATAATGTAAGTGGGTATGGCTGTAAGTGTACTCTTAGGCAGACAAACTCTCCCTACCATAGATAGGCTTCGGGCTGCCCAAGAATTGATTCTACTAGAAACTCTTTCTAACACTTCATTATAGGTGATCTAACTCACCCTAGAATGCAGAAGTGGGACTCCCAAATTTCTACCTAGGTATTTTGTGCTCTGGAGGCTGCTGATCTCACAAATCTTTTTTCTGCTTCCATCCTACTGACCGTTCTAGAGAAGAAGACTTTAGTTTTTTCTATAGAAATGGCTTGTCCCGATGCCATTTCAATTTTTATAACACATTTCATAATGGCATGGATGTTTGACTCCGTTGCCTTGGCAAACAAGATAATATCATTGACAAAACATAGGTGTGCTATTTTTGGACCATCTCTACTCAACCTTATTGGGTTCCAACATTTCTTCTGAACATCCTTTTCAATTAGCTGGCTCAGTCTCTCTATGCACAAGACAAAGATGTAGGGGCTTAAAGGGTCTCCCTATCTAAGCCCCTTGACCGCCTTGAAATCTGTTGTAGTTTGCCCATTCCAAGCAATCTTTGTTTCTCCTCTCGTAATGGAACTCATCATGTACACTCGTAATTTCTCGGGAATGCTGGCTCTCATGAGAGTATCAACAATGAAATTCTAGTCCATCATATCGTAAGATTTAGTAAGGTCAATTTTTATGGCCATTGTCTTGGGTGAGGTTTTCCTTCTCACCATATGTATTAATTCCTGGGTAACCAAAATGTTGTCCGATATCCTTCTACCTGGGACAAAATCACTTTGAGCTGGGCTTATCCATTTTGGTAGCCACTCCTTAAGCCTTTCAATCACCACCTTGGAGAAGATTTTTAGGATGGTGTTGTTGAGAGATTGATGAATACATATTCATCTTAGTTTTAGTCGCCATTTTTGGCCTAGTTTTGCACTGAAAGCTCACAGATACCTCCTGAATATGCTCGTATACGATTTTCCTCAGTTTTAGATATTATTTAGAGTTTTGATCAAATCCTTTCATCTCCATTGTAGGATTAAGCATTGCAATAGGTGCACAAGTGTAGGAGGCATTGGTCCCGCTAGTCGATGATTGACCAAGACACTAAAGTGCCTGAATCTCAACCGAAAGAACCGCTGACGACTGATAAAGTAGATAAAGAAAGTCCTAAGGAACCTATCGTTGCATAAGCAGAAGACACGCCTGATCCAGTTATACCCGTATACAAGACTTGTCCTCCTTTTCAAGCTCAACTAAAGCAGACAAAGCTCGACGCTCATTTCAGGAAGTTCAAAGAAGCAATGAAGAAGCTAACCGACTAGTGGGCCCAAGAAATTTTTGATAATTTGGATCCTTTTTTCGATGGCTAGTTCATTCATTAGAAAGCATCCTTATCTATTAGAGGATTCATCGACACAGGCCCATCGACCAATAACAATACCCCCCTCCCACGGGGGTGGGTTTGATCCAAAGACAGACCACGGTCGCAACCTGGTTGCACCTCGACCTGAGGTTAGGCCGCGACCTGGTTGCACCGCGACCTTAGAAAATCATGACCTGCATGGGAGACCTCGACCTGAGGTTGGACCGTGACCTCAAAAAATCATGACCTACATGGGAGACCTCGACCTCAGAGGACTGCGACCTCAGAGGAACTCAACCAGAGGTGACCATGAGCTAAAGAAGACCTCGATCTCCATACCGTGAGCCACACGAAAGCCACGGTCATTGCTAGATTGTGACTACAATCTTTCCCCTCCACAACCTAACTCTGACAGTGACCCCTCCAATGCAAGACATGAAGAGACCGCAATAACGGTCACACTGCGACCTCAAGAAGACCGTGACCGTGGTCCAGAAGTAAGTCAGTGGAGTGTGCCTATAAATAGACCATCCACCCATGTTATCAAAGGATCTCTCCCGCTCCACGACACCGAGAGGCTGCTGCTCTGTGCCCAACCTCAAGAAGACAATCACCGCCACCAAAGACTACCTCTATGGTGTTCTTGCTTCTTGTCCATCTCTGCTCCATCTCCTAAAGCAAGATCATGAGAAGAGAAGGAAGAAGGAGAGAGAAGATCTACCTCAACATCATGTAGAAGATCATTTCTCCACTGAGCTCCGACCACCTTCTTCACCATGACCATGGCAGAATCTTCCCTCTCTATTGTTTTTCTTCTTTCCATCATGAGGAGTGAGTATTCCTTTTCACTGGAGTGTGGGGACTAGCCCCGTTTCCCGTGCTTACATATACATATTATAACATTCCATGGCTTGTATATAACTTTCCATTTCACTGTTAATCGTTTAATGCATGCTTTGTGGATTGATCACCTGCCTTGCATGATCTATTATATTCCTTTGTTGTGAGAACTTCAATACTTAGGATTTGAATATCGATTAACACGGTTGATGCCTGGATGAGAACTTCCGAAGGGATATCTCCATAGTACTAGGTGTGTGACTTGTGGGTAACAAAACATCGAGCCCGTGGAGATGCTTACACAAACTTTATTTCCTAACGGATGGTTTGCTACTCCATTTGGATAGTTGTATCTTACATGGATGTGTTTTAGATGTGTTTGAATGTGTAGTGGTGGTGAAACCCGATTCCACCCTAGTGATTCCCATAATTAATCTAAACAAAGTTTTAATCCCTCTCTTTTCACTTCCCTTGCAATTAGTTTAACTAAACCCAAATCAACTCTTGTTCTAAATATTAGTCTTGATTCAACTAGATTCGGCTAGTAAGATTCTTAAAAATGTTGTCCCTTGGGATTCAATCCTTAAATATACCACAATAAGATCTGTCCACTTGCGGGTGGTACTATAGAATAAGGTTTTGGTAAAAACTTTGGGATTTCAGCCCTAAGTGAGTTTGTTAGTGCAGTAAAACCACATCAAATTCTGGCACCGTTTCCGGGGACAACAAAATCATATAGTTAAATCTAGTTCTATTGAGACTAATCTAGGATTTTACTTTTACTTTTGATACTATTGAACATCTACTTGAATTTGACTCTACTCTACCCATCTGACTCCTGAAAGATCTTTCCATCCTAGGTACCCCCAAAAACTAGTGCATGCCATGCTCCAACAGCACCGGCCTTGCAGCTAGTTTTGACCCTGAGATAGGACAAACCTTTCATCATCAGAGGAGGAAATTGCCCGAAGGGGAACTCAAGACCTTAATGCACAAAGAGAAAGGCTTATGCAAGAATCCCGAGCTGTGGTTCAAGAGGAAATCCAAGCAGCCCAAGCAGTAGCTCAACAAGTTGAGTTACAAAAGTACCTTAGAGAATTCTCAATCCCTAAAGCTGCTGACGTTCAACACCCAGTACGACCTCCTCCCATCGTTGCTCCAAACTTTGAGATAAATTTACATTGGATTACACTTCTTCAAAACAACCCTTTCTATGGCAATCAAGGCGAAGATAGTCAAGAACATCTTCTGAGGTTTATAGATTTATTTGCTATGACGAAGTAGAATGGAGTTATAGATGATGCCATCAGACTCTGTCTCTTCAAATATTCCCTTGTAGATAGAGCCATGAGTTGGTACAACTCTTTGCAATGTGACCCCATCACAACTTGGGAACAACTTCAAAATGCTTTCTTGGAAAAGTTCTACCCTCCTTCCCTCACCTATGATATTAGAGGCCAAATAACACAATTTGTTTAGGTTCCTAGAGAAAACCCGACAAAAGCATGGGAAAGATACAATGAGCTACTACGTAAGTGTCCACACCATGGCATACCTAAGAATCAGCTCATCAAAATATTTTATAGGGGTGTGGATGATGATATCAAGAAGTTTTTAGATTCCTCATCTGGAGCAAACTTCATGCGCCAAAGCTATGATAGAGCATGGAAAGTTGTCACCCTTGGAGCTGAAAATCAAGCCAACTGGGGCAGATCTGTAGGCAAAGGAGTATTGAAGGTAGCTATGGCAGAAAGTAGTCCTGAGTACAAGTCTATCACTAAATCCTTAAAGCTACTAGTTGCCAAGCAAGACAACCTCCAATCATCTTTCAATGCCTATGAGAGGAGGCGCTCACCACCTCGACAATAAGAACAAGTCAAGTCAGCTTCTCTACTTTGTGAAGCATGTAAAAGCACTGATCATTCTACTCTAGCCTTTAATATTCTTTATGATGTCGTTCTGGGAAATGCTTGTACCCAAGGAGGTAATGGTCAAATGGAAAATCGGAATGCCATCCACACTATCCCTGGTCAAAGGTATTATATTCTGAATCAAAATAGGAACCATCTAGGTTTTTAGTACATAAATCCTTTGAGAGAAGAAAACTCACAACAACTCAATTTAGATAATCAACAATGAGGCCCTCCAGGATTCTAGTATAATCAACAACAAAATTTCAGGAATCAAGGGAACTATAGGGGTAACTTTCATAATAGAAATTACAACCAGCATCAAAACACCCCTCAGTTCTAGAATCTCAACCAAATCCCACATAAACAACTATAACAAGGACAACAAGCATGTCCCATCTCTTTTGAAGACAAACTGTCAGCCATTGAGAAGATGTTGTAGTCGCAACAGACTATGATAGCAAATCAACAAGCCCATGAGAAGGCTATTGAATCCCAACTAGTTCAACTTTCATCCAGCCTCAAGCCACCTGCTGGTGCTTTCGCTGGCCAACCAGAGAACAATCCTAAACATCATGAGCAACTGAAAGCTATTTCCACTCGGTCTGGAAAAGACTATTTTAATCCTCCTATCAAGGCACCTGTGATAGTTATAGAAGAGGATGACTTGGTGATTGTCCAAGACACGAAAGTGCCTGAATCTCAACCGAAATAACCGCTGATGACTGATAAAGTAGATAAAGCAGGTCCTGAGGAACCTGCCATTGCAGAAGCAGAAGAAATTCCTGAGCCAATTATACCAGTATACATGCCTCGTCCTCCTTTTCAATCTCGACTAAAGCAGACAAATCTCGACACTCATTTCACAAAGTTCAAAGAAGCAATGAAGAAGCTAACCAACTAGCGGGCCCAAGAAACTTTTGATAATTTGGACCCTTTTTCGATGGCCAGTTCCCTCATCAGAAAGGATACTGATATGTTAGAGAATTCATCGACGCAGCCCCATCGACCCATAACAATAGATCCCCCACCCCCCACGGGGTCGGGTATGTTCCAAAGACAGACCATGGCTGTGACCTAGTTGCACCTTGACTTGAGGTTGGACCGCGACCTCAGAAGATCGTGACCTGGTTGCACCTTGACTTGAGGTTGGACCACAACCTCAGAAGATCGTGACCTACATGGGAGACCTTGAGCTCAGAGGAACTCAACCAGAGGAGACCACCAACTAAATCAGACCTTGACCTCCATATCTTGAGCCACACGAAAGCCGCGATCGTTGCTAGATCACGGTTGCAATCTTGCCCCTCCACAACCTGACTTTGACCGCAACCCCATGCAAGACATGAAGAGACCACGATCGTTGTCACGCTGTGACCTCAAGAAGACTGTGATCGTGGTCCAGAAGTAAGTCGGTGGAGTGTGCCTATAAATAGGCCACCCACCCGTCTTATCAAAGGATCTCTCCCACTCCACGACACCGAGAGGCTGCTACTATGTGCCTAGCCTCAGGAAGACAATCTCCACCACCAAAGACTACCTCTGTGGTGTTCTTGCTTCTTCTCTATCTCCGGTCCATCTCCTGGAGTAAGAGCATGAGAAGAGAAGGAAGAAGGAGAGAGAAGATTTGCCTCGACATCATGTAGAAGACCATTTCTCCACTAAGCTCCAGCCACATTCTTCACCATGACCATGGTGGAATCTTCCCTCTCTCTTGTTTTTATTGTTTCCATAATGAGGAGAGAGTAGTCCTTTTCGCTGGGGTGCGGGGACTAGCCTCACTGCCTTTACTTACATGTTCTTATTATAACATTCCATGGCTTGTATATAACTTTTCATTTCATTGTTACTCATTTAATGCATGCTTTGTGGATTGATCACCTGCCTTGCATGATCTATTATATTCCTTTGTTGTGAGAACTTCAATACTTAGGATTTGAATATCAATTAACATGGTTAATGCCCAGATGAGAACTTTCAAAGGGATATCTCCAGAGTAGTAGGTGTGTGACTTGTGGGTAACGAGACATCGAGCCCATGGAGATGCTTACGCAAACTTTATTTCCTAACAGAAGGTTTGCTACTCCATTTGGATAGTTGTATCTTGCATGAATGTGTTTTGGATGTGTTTGCATGTGTAGTGGTGGTGAAATCCGATTCCACACCAGTGATTCCCATCATTAATATAAACAAAGTTTTAATCCCACTCTTTTTACTTCCCTTGCAATTAGTTTAACTAAACCCAAATCAACTCTTGTTCTAAATATTAGTCTGATTCAACTAGATTCGGCTAGTAAGATTCTTAAAAATTTTGTACCTTGAGATTCGATCCTTAACTATACTGTGATAAGATTCGTCTGCTTGCGGGTGGTACTACTGCATAAGGTTTTGATAAAAACTTAGGGATTTAAGCCCTAAGTGAGTTTGTTAGTGCAGTAAAAACCACGTCAAATTCTAGCGCCGTTGCTGGGGACAACAAAATCATCTAGTTAAATCTAGTTCTATTGAGACTAATCTAGGATTTTACTTTTACTTTTGATACTATTGAGCATCTACTTGACTTTGACTCTACTCTACCCATCTGACTCCCGAAAGATCTTTCCATCCTAGGTACTCCCAAAAACTAGTGCATGCCACAGTCCAACAACACCGACCTTGCAGCTAGTTTTGACCCTGAGATAGAACAAATCTTTCATCGTTAGAGCAGAGAGACAAGATAGGATGGCACAAGAGGAGGAAATTTCCCGAAGGGTAACTCAAGCCCTTAATGCACAAAGATAAAGGCTTATGCAAGAAGCTCGAGATGCGGTATAATAGGAAATCCAAGCAGCCCAAGCAACAACTCAACAAGCTGAGTTACAAAAGGACCTTAGAGAATTCTCAATCCCTGAAGCTGTTGACGTTCAAAACCTAGTGCAACCTCCTCCCATCTCTACTTCAAACTTTGAGATCAAGTCACATTGGATTACACTTCTTCAAAACAACCCTTTCTATGGCAAGCAAGGAGAAGATAGTCAAGACCATCTTCTGAGGTTTATAGATTTATGTGCTATGACGAAGCAGAATGGCGTTACAGATGATTCCATCAGACTCTGTCTCTTCAAATATTCCCCTACAGATAGAGCCATGAGTTGGTACAAATCTTTGCAATGTGACCCCATCACAACTTGGGAAGAACTTCAAAATGCTTTCTTGGAAAAGTTCTACCCTCCTTCCCTCACCTATGATATTAGAGGCCGAATAACACAATTTGTTCAGGTTCCTGGAGAAAACCTGGAAAAAGCATGGGAAAGATACAATGAGTTACTACGTAAGTGTCCACCATGGCATACCTAAGAATCAGCTCATCAAAATATTTTATAGGGGTGTGCATGATGATATCAAGAAGTTTTTAGATTCCTCATCTAGAGGAAACTTCATGCGTCAAAGCTATGATAGCGCATGGAAGGTTGTCACCCTTGGAGCTGAAAATCAAGCCAACTGGGGCAGATCTGTAGGCAAAGGAGTATTGAAGGTAGCTTTGGAAGAAAGTAGTCTTGAGTACAAGTCTATTGCTGAATCCTTAAAACTACTAGTTTCCAAGCAAGACAACCTCCAATCATCTTTCAATGCCTATGAGAGGAGGCACTCGCCACCTTGACAACAAGAACAAGTCAAGTCAGCTTCTCTATTTTGTGAAGCATGTAAAGGCACTAATCATTCTACTCTAGCCTATAATATTCTCTATGATGTTGTTCTGGGCAATGCTTGTAGCCAAGGAGGTAATGGTCAAATGGAAAATCTGAATGCCATCAATACTATCCATGGTCATGGGTATTATATTCTGAATCTGAACAGGAACCATCTAGGTTTTCAGTACAAAAATCCTTCAAGAGCAGAAAACTCACAACAACTCAATTAAGAGAATCAACAATGAGGCCCCTTTAGGATTCCATTATAATCAACAACAAAATTTTAGGAATCAAGGGAACTATAGGGGTAACTTTCAGAATAGAAATTACAATCAGTATCAAAACACCCCTCAGTTCCAAAATCTCAACCCCACATCAAAACTACAACAAGGACAACAAGCAGGTCCCATCTCTTCTGAAGACAAACTATCAGCCATTGAGAAGATGTTGTAGTTGCAATAGAGTATGATAGCAAATCAACAAGCCCATCAGAAGGCTATTGAATCCCAACTAGCTCAACTTTTAGCCATCCTCAAGCCACCTACTGGGGCTTTTATTGGCCAACCAGAGAATAATCCTAAACATCCTGAGCAACTGAAAGCTATTTCCACTCGGTCTGGAAAAGACTATTCTGATCCTCCTGTCAGGTGTTATAGAAGAGGATGACTTGGTGATTGTCCAAGACACTAAAGTGCCTGAATCTCAACCGAAACAACTGCTGACGACTAATAAAGTAGATAAAGAAAGTCCTGAGGAACCTGTCATTGCAGAAGAAGAAGACACGCCAGATCCAGTTATACCAGTATACAAGACTCGTCCTCCTTTTCAAGCTTAACTAAAGCAAACAAAGCTCAAAACTCATTTCTGGAAGTTCAAAGAAGTAATGAAGAAGCTAACTGACTAGCGGGCCCAAGAAACTTTTGATAATTTGGATCCTCTTTCGATGGCCAGTTCCTTCATCAGAAAGCATCCTCATCTGTTAGGGGATTCATCGATGTAGGCCCATCGACCGATAACAATATCCCCCATGGGGGTGGGTTTGTTCCAAAGGCAGACCATGGTCGTAACCTGGTTGCACCTCGACCTAAGGTTGGGCTGCGACCTCAAAAGATCATGACCTGGTTGCACCTTGACCTAAGGTTGGACCACGACCTTAGAAGATCGTGACCTGCATGGGAGACCTTGACCTCAGAGGATCGCAACCTCAGAGGAACTCGACCAGAGGATACCACGAGCTAAAGCAGACCTCAACCTCCATACCTTAAGCCACACAAAAGCCATGATCATTGATAGATCGCAACTGCGATCTTGCCCCTCCACAACCTGACTCCGAACGTGACCCCTCCAATGCAAGACACGAAGAGACTAAAATCGTGATCACACCACGACCTCAAGAAGAGTACTGTGACCACAGTCCATAAGTAAGTCGGTGGAGTGTGCCTATAAATAGGCCACCCACCCATCTTATCAAAAAATCTCTCCCGCTCCATGATGCCGAGAGGCTGCTGCTCTGTACCCAGCCTCAAGAAGACGATCTCTACTTCCAAAGACTACCTCTATGGTGTTCTTTCTCCTTCTCCATCTTTGCTCTATCTCCTGAAGCAAGAGCATGAGAAGAGAAGGACGAAGGAGAGAGAAGATCTGCCTCAACATCATGTAGAAGACCATTTCTCCACCGAGCTCCGACCACCTTCTTCACCATGACCATGGCAAAATTTTCCCTCTCTCTTATTTTTCTTATTTCCATCATGAGGAGTGAGTAGTCCTTTTCACTGGGGTGCGGGGACTAGCCCCACTTCCCGTGCTTACATGTTCATATTATAACATTCCATGGCTTGTATATAACTTTCCATTTCATTGTTAATCATTTAATGTATGCTTTGTGGATTGATCACTTGCCTTGCATGATCTATTATATTCCTTTGTTGCAAGAACTTCCATACTTAGTATTTGAATATCGATTAACATGGTTGATGCCCAGACGAGAACTTCCAAAGGGATATCTCTGGAGTAGTAGGTGTGTGACTTGTGGGTAACGAGACATCGAGACCATGGAGATGCTTACACAAACTTTATTTCCTAACAAATGGTTTGCTACTCTATTTGGATAGTTGTATATTGCATGGATGTGTTTTGGATGTGTTTGCATGTGTAGTGGTGGTGAAGCCCGATTCCACCCCAATGATTCCCATAATTAATTTAAACAAAGTTTTAATCCCACTCTTTTTACTTCCCTTTTAATTAGTTTAACTAAACCCAAATCAACTCTTGTTCTAAATATTAGTCTTGATTCAACTAGATTCGGCTAGTAAGATTCTTAAAAATGTTGTCACTTGGGATTCGATCCTTAACTATACTGCGATAAGATCCATCCGCTTGCGGGTGGTACTATTGCACAAGGTTTTGGTAAAAACTTAGGGATTTCAGCCCTAAGTGAGTTTGTTAGTGCAGTGAAAACCTCCTCAGAGATATAGGGAAAAATTGGATGCATACCTCCAACTATGAGATTTTTGGGATGAGGACGATGGTGGACTCACATACCCGGTCATCAAGTTTGGATTCTATTACTATCTCTCTCACTTATTTCACTAAAGACTCTCCCAAGATTTGCCAGTTTGATTTGATGAAGTGGGTCGTCGTGCCATCGGGGCCTTCTGCTTTGTAGGGATTCATATTGCTGAGGGTGCTCTTGATTTCTTTTACATCAATATATCTTGTCATACATCTTTGTTGTTCCTCCAGAATCTGCTCAAAATGTGCTGGTATTCTATTGATAATGTGTTTCTCCTAAGTGTTATGTCTACTTGTATATTACACTTGACTCATATACATGTGTAAACCTCTATTAGAACATAGGTGATTCAAATGTATGTCACCTATTGTGTGTCACCCTTTCAAGTATGATAAAATGTTTGTCACCTATGTTTTACATACTATAGGGGACATACATGCATGTCACCTAAAGTATGTCACCCTTTCAAATATACACAAATGTATGTCATCTATTTTATGTAGGCCTACACAGATTATAAGTCATGTACAAACATGTCACCTAAAGTGTGTAACCTTTTACATGAATGTCACCTGTACTATGTTTTTTGGTAGTGTGCAAAGATGAGGAGTGATGAATCCTGGCATACATATCGTGGAAGACACAACTGTCAAGGGAGGGAACAAAAACAAGATAAGCCCCGGGATAGGCCGAGTGGATCTAAGAGCAGATTTGAAGAGATTATGGACGACAATGGAGCTGAACATCAAATAGGTGGAGAGGAGGAACATGACCAGGCAACCACGGGTTGCCCAACCACTCATAAGACACCGAAGGTATGGAAGAAGACAAAAGTAGCTAACTCACTAGAAATGGCCACTCAGAAAGTATAAGTATTGAAGGATATTACTAATGAAAAAGATACACTGAGGAAAAAGAAGAACATGTTGGACAACAATGCAAGCAAGGGGGAACATACTGTGGTAAATCTAGAAGTAGACGAGGTAGTAGAAATCATCATGGATGCTAAGGAGATACTATAGGCCAACAAATCCCAGCAAGAAAAGAAAAAACTACGACGTCGACCATCCCAGTTATCACTACCTACGACGTCGCCACCCCAAAAGATACTACAATGGGAAAGACAATCAAGGATAGTGGGACGCGAATGAAGAGGCAAGGTAAGTTGAAACCATTGTTGATGGTGGAATGCAAGAGAAGTCCTCGGTCAAGGGGAAATCACACAACAAAAGCTAGAGGCTTTGAACGTCGTCGCCAACAAGGAGAACACAGTACCAAGATCCTAAACAACCACCCCCATAAGGTTTTTACGATATGTTAAGATTTTTGTGCTAGAATATAAGGGGAATTAGTAATATGGATACGTGAAGAGTTCTCAAAGAATACATAACAGCTCACAAACCCAGTGTTACTATGATTTTGGAACTGAGAATCAGTGCAAAAAGAGCCTTGAACACTATCCACCATTTAGGGTTCTGTAACTCCCATAGGTATGAAGCCTGAGGTTTTTCTGGAGGCATTTGGGTGTGATGGAATGCTGAACACACCAAGGTGGAAATTATCAACACTCACCGCCAATTCATGACATGTAGAATAAACAACTCATACATGGCTACATTTATCTACGCCAACCCCCATATGCATATGCACAATCTATTAAGAAAACACATCATAAATATGGGTGGTAAGATCCTTGAACCTTGGATAGTGGAATATTGTCTTGATACCAGCGGAGAGAATGAGTTATCAAACCTTCAACAACTGTGAAGCAATAACCTTTGCTGATGTTATTCTTGAGGTGGGACTCTCTGACCTAGGTTTATGAGGTGAGCGATTCACGTATCGCCATGGCTTGAAGTAGGGGTGGCTAGACCGAGCCTTAGCCAACAAGGCGTTCATGCAGAAGTACTTGGAGATCACTGTGACTCACCTCCCTAATATTGAATCTGACCATTGTCCTCTCTTGGTTAAACTGACTAGAAGGAGCAGGAAACCTAGGCGGTTTAGAACCAGAGTGTCCTAGAATTCGGATGCCTCGTTTCCTCAACACTTGTGCGAGTGTTGGAACAACAATCTCAACTATTTGGAGGCCCTCAGCCATGCCCAACACAGATTGTGTATGTGGGATTTTATGCACCAAAAGCAATCTCAAGCACAAAAGGAATGTCTCATCCACAACATCGACATCCTTCAATGGAACCTGATAGAGAGGTATGATGATATTACTGAACAAATGTTGATGGATATGCAGGCTGAGCTTAATACACTCCTTAAAAAAGAGGAGGAGGATTGGAAGGAGAAGAGCCACATTAACTGGCTCAAGGATAGGGATAACATTTCTCAGTTCTACCATGCTTATGTCAACCAAAGAAATTGGGAAAACCAGATCAATGCCATCAAGCGTCTGGGAGGGGAATGGGAAACTGATGACAATGAAATCTTCAAATTAGTCATTGACTTTTCTACCAATCTGTTCACAACACCAAGACTATGAGAGGGCACTGTCTTGATATGGGCCTTGAACTCTTGCAAATGCATTACGGGGGACTTACTGTTATAGGAAATTCTCATGATATGGGCCCCAACCCTCACATATGCATTTTTAGAGAATTGTTGTGAGTGGACATTGTCACTATATGGGCCCCAATTCCTAAGAAATGTATTGAAAGGGAATTTTTGTGAGAAGAAATGTGTCATGGATCCTCCCGGGTGTATTTTTGTTGGAATATATCAACACTTATTTGGTCACCGTGCGTTGGGCGAAGTCGCGATGTGAGGGCGCTGAGCCACTACACGTGACGTGGGAACCGATGACGATTCTGTTTATTTCCCACCTACCTATGATTAATTATTGCACCTACCCTGGTGTCACTGATGGCGGGGGTTCTCTGCTCATCTTGTTGACCCACACCATAGTATCCAGATCCAGCTTCCATAGTGTCTCTCAAACGCGAACAGAAGGCAATCAGAAAGGCCAGGTGGTAACTTCAAGTTTGATTCAACTTATTGACTTTTGTTGGACTTGGCTAGACTGGCGATGGCTGCCTTTTTTTTGGAAGCCACACCCATAGCAGCAAGGGATTAGGGCACGAGCACGCTCGGAGCATCCCTGGTGCCTAGCCTTCCAAGTCTCAGCACGTTAAGGATCAATACGATAGAGACCGGAATCGATCCCCGGAGGTGACAACCCATACACGATTCCCTATAGTCGTGTGTTAAATAGGCTTGGCACTGGTCAACCCAGTAGGAAGGACTATCCTACTGGCCGCCATACATGGGAGGGTTCCCTCCATGTCTCAGTTCTGCTCTCTTTAATGGAAAAATTCAGTTCTCCCACATCGACAATGACACATTATGACTGTCTTGCTACGTCACAGGTGAAAAGTCGTGAGATTGTTCCTGTGGTCCCTTGCCGCGCGGGGCCTACATCCTGCATGGTTGGACCTGCTGCACAAGTTTGATGTCCTTTTAGGAGCCTCCATACATGCCGTGGAAAACCGTTAGCAGCTAACAATTTTTCTAATCATCTTTGGGTTGTTCATTTATCTTCATTGAGTTGTGTTGATGGAATTCGTAAGGCATTGGAGTATGCTGATGTTTGGGAGGGCTTGGTGCTTTCTCTTTGTTCTTACAAGCATTGGATGTGTGGTGTATACCTTGGCATCCTTCCATGGTCTAAAGCATATCCTCATCAAGCTTCTGATGGCTATGATGTTACTACCACTCTACCTCGACAGCCTGGTGAGGCATCACTCAATGTGATAGTTGGTTTGCCTGCTCCCATCAATTCTGGCTTTCCAGATTCTGTTCCTTGCACCCTGTCAACTCATCAGCGTATTGAGCCACCGCCTCTTCCTGTTGACCAACTAAAACTCGACACAAATCTTCTAGATTCTATCTTCCGCACAGGTGCCCTACCGTAAAGAGAATCCCTCTTCTTTGTCTTTTTCCCTTTGCCGACACTCTTCGTGCTTGCTTACTCCAGGTGGCTTCTTTCCCATACTCTATTGATGCATGGATTCATCTTTTGTTGCTTCCAGCATGTGTTCTATATCACTTCTCCTCTAAGTCTACTCAAGAACAATCTTCTCAAAAATGCATCTCTCTACAACAAATTATGATCCTTAAGGCTTTGGAGACTTGGAATTCAGGACCTAATGACATTCAACAACTCCTGGCTCAGATTTTGGCTCATTGTTCTCCTACTGGGTGAGAACATTCTATTGCATGATGGGTTGAGTTTTGCTACAACTCTCATTTCCTCTCTATATGGATCACGGTGAGCCTCTTTTTTCTTCTTTTGAGGTACAAGGTGACCCATTGGGCCCCCTTCTTTTTTCCCTAGGACTCCAACCTCTTATTTTACAGGTGAAGGATGCATGTCAACTTGACCTCCTTTCTTTCTACCTTGATGATGGTGCCCTCATTGGGGACACATAGGTTGTTTCGAAGGCTCTATCCCTCATTCAGGAGTGATGCCTGATGTATGGTCTTCATCTCAATACTAAGAAGATAGAGATTTTTTGGCCATCTGATGACCCTAGACAAGGATCAAATGTGGGCTTATTTCTTACTGACATCTCTTGTCCAGAGCATGGAGTGAAGATTCTAGGTGGCCCAGTTTCTACAGATGCATCCTTTCCAAAGAAACTTCTCCAAAAATGTGTGATGAAGACCCTTGATATGATGGATCACATGTCCTCACTCCAAGACCCACAATGTGAGCTTCTTCTTCTTAGGTATTGTGTTGGGATGCCCAAACTATTGTTTGGTCTTTGTACAACACCTCCTTCTATCACACCTGTGTTGGATATTTTTGATCACGATCTCCGTCGTTGTCTGGAGCGTATTGTGGTTGGTGACGACCCATGTTTTGGTGATGTACAATGGTGTTTGGCTACACTTCCTATGCATATAGTGGGATTAGGGATCAAGTACTCTCATGATGTCAGTAAATTTGCTTTTGTTGCCTGTTATATACACACTATAGATCTCCAAGACCATATGTTGCGTGAGGTCACATGTGTGCCTACAGGGCCCCCCTTTGTCCAAGCACATGATAGCATATGCAATATCTTGCCATCTTTTTGTTATTCTATGTTGACAAGTACGCCTTCTGCCACCCCAAAGACCCAATCTATTTTGGCAGACGCTTACTACAAAATGGTCATCCAACAAATCATGGAAAGAGACCTATCCTTACGGTAGGAGGCTATTCTCACTTCTTTACAAGACGATCATGCACAAGATTTCTTGAGGGTTGTTCCTATTGATGGCCTTGGTATGTCTATATTACCCATTGAGTATCGAGATATCCTTCGGTATCAGCTTATGATTCCCTTGTATCTAGGTGATGAACATTGTCCAATTTGCAACATCACAGATCTTGATGCCTTTGGTGATCATGCAGTGCACTTTCACTCACAGCCTGGTTATAAGTTTCATCATGATGTTGTTCGGGATGCTCTCTTCAACATTGTCTCTCGACCTGAGTTAGAGGTTTTGAAAGAAGCTCCTTTGGCCTTCCTTGGCACTCAACCTGATGGTTTTCATTTGTTGCGACCCGCAGACATTCTTTTATTTCACTGGTTGAATGGAAAACATGCCTATGTTGACCTAATAGGAGTTTCTCCCTTAACATGTATCCTTTCAAAAAACTTTAAAGCAGGGCAGGAAGTGTCTGAGGTAGCAATACAAAAAGTTCATAAACATGGAGCAACATGTGAGGCCAATCAACAACATTTTCTACCTTTCACCTTGACACCTTTGGGGTTCTTGCCGATGATGCAGTTTCTCTTCTTCGACGCCTTCAACATATAATAAATAGGAATCTTATGACACCTTCATCTACATGTAATGATTTTATTTTTGGGTCCTTGGGGTTTTCCATCCAAAAAGGATTGGCAACCTAGTTTGTTGCTCGTGCTTCTGTGAGAGCTTTTATGTAATCTTTTAAGCAATTATATGAAGAGTTTTATGTCTTCTATTTAAAAAGGACATGTGTTGGTCCAATTGCTGTTGAGAGTCATTATAATTCAATCGAAGTCATTCATGAGGGGATATTGACATGACAATTATCACCAGACTCATACAAGTCTCTTTTGTGATCATTATAAGGTTAACATGTATTTGTCTTATTAGGCACATTGCTCCTTGGCAATAGATTGTGTAGACCACCACCCCAACACCAATTGATAAAAATGGACAGTGGCTTCCGCAAGAACCCAACTGAGTGTTCTTCAATCGTCCCCAAACTCATACACAACTCATTTATGAACAACTATGAGGACAATGCATACATGCATGTCTCTGATCAAAGCATTTTTAAGGACTTGTTATGAGAGGACACTGTCATAATATGAGACTTGACACCTACCAAATGCATTTTTGGAGACTTGATGTGAGTGGACATTGTCATTTTATGGGCCTTGGTTCCTAAAAGAACTTTTATATACTTTTAATGAGAGGACATTATCATGATATAGGCCCCAACTCCATCAAAATACATTTTTAGGGACTTTCTATGTGAGGACATTATCAAGATATGGGTCATGGCTCCTCCGTAATACATTTCCAGGGACTTGTTTTGAGAGGACACTATCATGATATGGGTCGTGAATCCTCTTAAATATACTTCTATGCACTTTCTATGGATGATATTTGTCATGTTATGGGCCTTGTAACCTCCCAATATATTTTGAGGGACTTGTTGTGAGAGGATATTGTCATGATATGGACCCTCTCTCCTCCCCAAAGTATATTCAGGGACTTGTTGTGAGAGCACATCATCATGATATAGGCCTTGGTTCCTCACAAATTTATTTTTAGTGACTTGTTGTGAGAAGACAATGTCATGGCATTAGTTGTGGATCCTCCCAAATGTATTTCTAGGGACTTGTTGTGAGAGGACATTGTCATGATATGGGATATTGCTCCCCCTAAATGCATTTTGAAGGACTTGTTGTGAAAGGACATCATCAAGATGTGGGCCATGGATCCTCACAAATTTGTTTTGATGAACATGTTGTGAGAGGACATTATCATGATATGAGTCATGGATCCTCCAAAATATATTTCTATGGACTTGTTATGACATGACATTGTCATGATATGGAATGTGGATCCTCCTAAATACATTTCTAATGACTTTTTGGGAGAGGACATTGTCATGATATTGGAGGTGGCTCCTCTCAAATGCATTTTCAAAGACTTGATGTGAGAGGATGCCATAATGATATGGGCCTTGGTTCCTCCCAAAAACATATTCAGCGACATGTTGTGAGATGACACCATCATGATATGGGCCCTGGCTCCTCAGAAATTTATTTTTAGGGACTTATTGTGAGAGCACACTATCATGATATTGGTCACATATCCTCCCAAATGCAATTACAATGACATGTTGGGAGAGGAAATTTTCATGATATTGGAGGTAGCTCCTCTCAAATGCATTTTCAAATACTTGATGTGAGAGGATGCCATAATGATATGGGCCCTGGTTCCTCCCAAAAACATATTCAGTGACATGTTGTGAGACGACACCATCATGATATGGGCCCTGGCTCCTCAGAAATTTATTTTTAGGGACTTACCGTGAAAGCACAATATCATTATATTGGTCACATATCCTCCCAAATGCAATTACAATGACATGTTGGGAGACGACATTGTCATGATATTGGAGGCGGCTCCTCTCAAATGCATTTTCAAATACTTGATGTGATAGGATGCCATAATGATATGTGCCCTGGTTCCTCCCAAAAGCATATTCAGTGACATGTTGTGAGACGACACCATCATGATATGGGCCCTGACTCCTTAGAAATTTATTTTCAGGGACTTACTGTGAGAGCACACTATCATGATATTGGTCACATGTCCTCCCAAATGCAATTACAATGACATGTTGGGAGAGGACATTGTCATGATATTAGAGGTGGCTCCTCTCAACTGAATTTTCAAAGACTTGATGTGAG
Organism: Alisma plantago-aquatica; assembly: GCA_963693085.1. Classification (NCBI taxonomy): domain Eukaryota; kingdom Viridiplantae; phylum Streptophyta; class Magnoliopsida; order Alismatales; family Alismataceae; genus Alisma; species Alisma plantago-aquatica. The sequence continues at coordinate 286,335,243 of OY856412.1, read as the reverse complement.
AGGATGCCATAATGATATGGGCCCTGGTTCCTCCCAAAAACATATTCAGTGACATGTTGTGAGACGACACCATCATGATATGGGCCCTGGCTCCTCAGAAATTTATTTTCAGGAACTTACTGTGAGAGCACACTATCATGATATTGGTCACATATCCTCCCAAATGCAATTACAATGACATGTTAGGAGAGGTCATTTTCATGATATTGGAGGTGGCTCCTCTCAAATACATTTTCAAAGACTTGATGTGAGAGGATGCCATAATGATATGGGCCCTGGTTCCTCCCAAAAACATATTCAGTGACATGTTGAGGCCGAGACAGTTGGTGTTGTTTTGGTTGTGATGGTTGGCCTTATTTCATTTGTGATGGTCTGTTCTGCTTGTGGACGTGACACTTTGTTTTGGTCTGGTCGGGACACTGTGTTTGATGCATCACGACGTTGTGCTGTGAGCATGGATCGCGACGTTGTGTTGTGATGGTGGGTCATGACGTTGTGTTGTGAGGGTGGGTTGCGACTTACTATGAGATAACATTATCATCATATGTCCCATGGCACCTCCCAAATGTATTTTCAAGGACTTGGGATGGTTTTGATTGTGTTAGTTGGCCTTGTTTCAGTCGTGATGGTCCTTTTTTTCTTTTGGACGTGACACTCTGTTTTGATCTAGTTGCGACATTGCATTTGTTATGGTCGTGATGTTGTGCTATGAGGGGCTTATTATGAGAGGAATCTATCAATATGGCATTGTGCTCTGACGTCGCGACATTACATTTGTGAGAGGATATTGTCATGATATGGGCCCAAACTTCGCCCAAATGCATTTTCAGGGGCTTATTATGAGAGGAAATTGTCAATATACGTGCTATGTCTCCTCCTTAATGCATTTGAAAGGACATGTTGTGAAAGGACACTATTATCATATGGGTCATGGCACCTCCCATATGCATTTTTAGGGACTTGATATGAGATAAAATTTGTCGTGAAATGGGCCCTGACACCTCCCAAATGCATTTTGATGGACTTATTTTGAGAGGATGTTGTCATGATATGGGCCCTGACCCCCCCCCCCCCCCAAATGCATGTTCATAGACTTGTTGTGAGAGGACGTTGTCATGATATAGGACCTAATACCTCCCAAATATATTTTTAAGGACTTATTGTGAGATGACATTGTGATCATATGCTCCATGGAACCTCCCAAATGTATTTTCAAGGACTTAGCGTGAGAGGATGTTGGCATATATGGGCCCAAACTTCACTCAAATGTATTTTCAGGGGCTCATTATGAGAGGACATTGTCAATATATGGCCATGGATCCTCCTTAATGCATTTGAAGAGACACATTGTGAAAGGGCATTATCATGATCTGGGCCATGGCCCCTCCCAAATGCATTTTTATGGATTTATTATGAGAGTAATCTGTCAATATATCGGCCCTGGCTCCTCCTTAATGCATTTGAAGGTAGATGTTGTGAAAAGACATTATCGTGATTTGGGTCATGGCATCTCCCAAATACATTTTTAGGGACTTGATGTGAGATAAAATTTGTCTTGAAATGGGCCATGAAACCTCCCAAATTCATTTTCATGACTTGTTGTGAGAGGACGTTGTCATGATATGGGATTTGACACCTCCCAAATACATTTTTAAGGACTTATTGTGAGATGACATTGTCATCATATGTGTCATGGCACCATCCAAATGTGTTTTCAAGGACTTGGGATGGTTTTGGTTGTGATTATTGGCCTTGTTTCAATTGTGATGGTCCATTATGCTTCTGGACGTGACACTTCATTTTGATCTGATCGCGACACTACATTTCTTTCGATCACGATGCTGTGCTGTGAGGGTGGGTCGCGACGTTGTGTTGTGGGTTGGTCACGAAGATTATGTATAACACTGGTTGTGACACCTTGCTTTAACACTATTGTATCACGTTCTATCACGGTCGCAACGTGCGTCGTGGAGGCAGTTGCAATGTTGTGTTGTGAGATCTAGTTTCCTTCTTGTTGTTAATCACTTTCAAATGAAGCATAATAATCCAACACCAACTTTTAAACCCTCAAACCTTACTCTCCGCTTTAGGAACATAGCTCACATTAGCATAGCTCTAGTACCCCCTCTCCCTGAGGATTGAACCTACTCTTACCACTTGCCTATATACAACACGACCCCGTGCTCATATGGGCACGTGTGATTAGTTAAACCAGTGCGTCATACTAGGTCCATATATAAATTTTGAAAGATCCATCATGTTTGTTGTTGGTGGGGTTGCATCTATTCAAACTCTAATTTAGTAGTGTGTACCACCATAGGAAGAAACACATTAGTGCTCGTTTTAGGGTTTGATGATCTTGGATCAATGAGTTTTGACCTTGATGATGCTGGTGTTCTTGTTGTTGGGTCTTGTTTTGGTTAATACTGTCATTTCCCTTGTGTTTTGGGTCAAGAAAGATGTGCACCATGTGGGTTTGAGGTTGAGACAGTTGGTGTTGTTTTGGTTGTGATGGTTAGCCTTGTTTTAGTCATGATGGTCTGTTTTGCTTGTGGACGTGAGACTTCATTTTGGTCTGGTCGTGACACTGTGTTTTTCGTGATCCCGATGCTGTGCTGTGAGGGTGGGTTGCAACGTTGTGTTGTGGGTTGGTCGCGAAGCCTATGTGTAATAATGGTCGTGACACCTTGTTTTAACGTTATTCTATCACCTCCACTTCCACCACCAAGCTCAAGGATGAATAAAAGTAAGGAAAGAGGAAGAAGAGAGCTAATATTCTTGGGTCAAGGATGAACACAAGCTCTGTCATGATATGGGTCATAGCACCTCCTAAATATATTTTGGGAACTTGTTGTGAGAGGACACTTGTCATGATATGGGCCTTGGAACCTCCTAGATGCATTTTCAAGGACTTATTGTGAGAGGACACTACTCTGGTGATTCCACTACTGCTTCCTCCTTCTGTCGATGTTGCGCTGGTCCATTCTATGGACATCGACATTGTTCCTCCTCTAGTCTGTGCTCCTCCTCCATCCAGTGTTGCTTTAAGCTTGCCTCTACCGACGCTACCGCTAATCCTACTCATCACTGCTGACACCACTGATCCTCCTCGCCATTGCTCCTAGACTCTGATGATGCCACTACTCCTCCTTACCATTTCTAGCTGCTTCTCCACCACCTCATCTCCAAGCTGAGGACTCTACTTCTTCTCTCTCCTTCTTTCGGCCAGGTAGGTCTTTCTATACTTTTTTTGCTTTTGAAGATTTAAGCCATGAACTGTGAATGGCTCATTAAATCTATTATAGTTAGTTTGATGGTAACTGCTACTCGGATAATTTTAGTAATTCTAGAGCTAATATATGCACCAAACCCTGACTTCTAGAAGGACAATGTGGGCTCTGCCCATTTCTTTGATGTTTCATGATAACTTGACGAATCACACACCCATCATGCTAGAGACACACCATTCAAATTTATGCCCTATCAACTTTCAAATGGACAAATTAGGGTTTTCTATTTGTAACTTTCTAATTACAGAAAATTAAGGGATAATGTGTTCAATATGATATTGTATGGTTGTGATGAAAATGCATATATGTAACTATGTATTTGATTAGAATTGAAAATTATGCGTATATCTTAATATGTTGTTGGCATAAATTTAATTAAATTGTGATGAATTGTATGATTGTGATAAAAATTAATATATGTAACTATATATTTAATTATAGTTGAAATTTCCTTATAAATCCTAATATGTCATTTCACTAGATTTAATTAGATTGTGATGAATTCTAAACCCTAAAGACATGCATGATAGCTCTACTACAAGTGTGAAGACCATGTAGGAGAGACACCAACATTTCCTATCACAGTTGGGGTATACCAATGATCCACACTCAACCCATATATGTTCATTCTTGTTACAAATGAGTTGACAAAGAATGTTTAGGATAATATTCCTTGGTGTATGGTGCTGATGATATTGCATTGATTGACGAAACTAAAGATAGATTGGATGATAAAATTCAACTTTGGAGAAAGGCATTGGAATCAAATGGATTGATGACTATTAGGAGCAGAACTGAGTATATCCATTGAAAATCCATTCTAGGGACTTTCGGTGAGATGACGTTGTCACGATATTTATCCCTATACATTTTTAGGAAACTACTATGAGATGTCATTGTCAAGATATGGGCCATGACACCGCATAAATACATTTACATGGACTTGTTGTGAGTGGAAAGTGTTAGAACATAGGTTATGAATCCACACAAATTAATTCTCAGGGAGTTGTTGTGAGATGACACTCTCATGATATGGGATCTAGCTCATCACAAATGCATTTTGGGAGAGATGTTGTAAGAAGACATTGTCATGATATAGGCCGTCACGAGTGCTGCAAGCCAAGCAAGCGAGAGCTACAAGCCCCTCTAGCAAGTGTTACAAGCCCAACTAGTGAGAGATGCAAGCAGTGTAAGAAAGTGATGCAAGACCTTGAAGTGCGTGATGCAAGCCCCACAAGAAAGTGATGTAAGAATCACTGTGAGAGATACAAGCCTAACAAGGGAGAGCTGCAAACCCAACTAGCAATAACTACAAGCCCGCAAACAAGTGTTACAAGCAAGAGGCAGAGTATGCTCATAAAATCTAGTATAAAACAATCAAAGTTCTAATCATGGTATATATTATTATTTATCATGCCTAACTATCGATGAAGATTGCATTTTTAGGGGCTAAAAATACAATTAAAAAAAACTCCACCATTTCACGCACTAACTGTGCACCCCCTGAATCCCTCACTTCCTAAAACACCCATGCCCGTGACCGACCAGCGTGAAGATATTATTTCAACTTCACTCCCAAACCCTCTCGGCAGACTCCGTTCCCATCGCCTGCGATGTGTACGTTCTAATTTTCCACGCTCTCTGATCCTCAATCCATTTTCGTCTTCATGAACAAGCCCTAATTTGCATCTCGTTCTATTTTCCTCCTTCAGGCGGAGCAAGGAATCAAGGAGTCTGATGATTATGAGTCGCCTTGCTCGTTGAACCTACAATGCTTCCATCTCTAGGAACAACGAAAGTTAGTTTCCCTTTGCTTCAATCCTCGATCATCTATAGACTGCCCGTTTGCCTTTCCTTTCTATTTGACGTTCAGACTCGCAACAAATGATCCAAAGGAGGGCATCGACAACGACACGATACAGATCCTCGACGAGCTTCAAAGGGGATCAACGATGACAGACATCAAATATTGGGCGAACTACATAGGGTATTGGGGGCGACATACGTAATATCCTGGGGTAGCTCCAAAGGGAATCGCCGGTGGTGACAACCGTAGTTGGTGTCGACGGCTGGAACTTAATCATCCAGGTAATCCCCTAATCTTCAACTACTTTCTTCTACATGTGTGAATGTTGCCTTCCTTCTCCCTCTCCATCGGATGAATGTTGCCTTCCTTCTCCATCATGGCTGTGGGATCAATTTTCTTGGGGCGGAAGGGTCGTCTGCAGGGGTGAAATTGTTGTTGGGTGCCCTACTCACAAGGTGTTTGTGAAAATGATGAGGGACTAGTTTAGATGTTATCATCTTAGTCTCACTCCAACCAGGGTGTTACAGCTGAAGGGATACATTTTTAGGGTGTATGATGAGTATGCCTATACATATAGGCCTTAGTATACCCACTAAGCAACATGTATAAGGGTATGGTGGTCCATCGTTATATACAAAGTATGTAAGTGAAGGGTTTTGGGCCTATTGAATTTGCAGGAATGTGGTTATGCCCATAACCATTCACAATCCTATAATTCTCTTATGTTTGACACTCCTAGACAAGTGGTCAGAGCTGACAATTATAGAAGTCTCCATTGCTATAACCTGTACGACTGTTGCCTTCTTTAAACCTCTTGCTATCACTACAACTGCTGCCCTAAGGAGAGGATATATTATATCAGCTAAAGAAATTTCTTGTCATGTGGTTAGTGCGAAATGATTTTTCAATGTTGTTGGTTCTCCTAGCTCTGTAAAAAAGCCTCTTTGATGTCTTTTTATTATATTTATTCACCCAGTGACTTACTAACCTGTCTTGCTTTTTATAGTCTAACTAGTGGAGTCCTAATAACAAGCGCCTTTATGAATTTTTGTTTGAGTGAAACATGGATTTGTTGTGTTGTAGGTAGTTAATCTATATGTGGCAATGACCTCCTGTGTCCCAAAAGGTGGGTATGAGATTACATGTTATCAATTTTCTTGGCATCAGATGATATGATAGGAGGACAATTGTAGGAGGAAAGTATATTCATATCCAACAACACTTGTTGGATACTTGTGTGCCTTTTTTAAAGGTAATCTTTCTTGAATTTACGGTCTGGATATAGAACTTTCAGTTTGATAAACTCTGCATGCCGTATTTGTGTGTATTGCACTTGTATATGGCAGAAGGGACTTTTCTGAATGACTCAACATAAAATATGTGTTAAAATAACCCCTAATGTTGTATGACAAAAGGTGGTGGCAATCTAATTTCTAATGATAACCCCATACAAACTCTACTCCTTTCACCCTTAAAAATGCTTAATCTTAGAAGTAATTGTATCCTGTGAGATATTACTTTGTTGAGGCACGTGATGAACACAAGTGGGTGTGTTCGATATGCAATGATTCTAGCTCAAGTTGGCTGAATATGCTTTAACCAGACTTGTTTTCTACTACCTTAACCGGAAATTGTTTTTCTACTACAATTTTTTTGTGTGTCATGCAAATGTATCATTCTACCTTCTTATGATATCCTTTGATGCAGTTGATCAAGATTATTAGTATGCTACATAAAAGAAAGTCCACAGTAATAAACTAGTTAAGAGGTAGTTCAACATATACACATGTAGTCTATCTAAGAGGCAATGTCATGATTTTCTATGAAAATTTTGTTAGGAAACTTGTGAAAATGTCATCTCCAGACATGTAAATATTCAGCAGACTGGTTTTCTAGTATTTTATTTCAAAACTGTTGTATGATTTGAAATTATTGCAAAACATCTAGTGGTTTTGGTACGTGTTTGTGATTTGTTCAAGGGGCAAAGGCTTGGCCATATCCTCTCGTTGGTGTATCAATATTAAAAATGTTTTTAGTTAATTCACATATGATCTATTTGATAGTAATGACTAAAATGTATTTTGTACAGATTTCTCAATAATATATTGTGATGTTTTTTTTACTAGATTGAAGCAATGCCATCTGCTAGTTTGAATTATGTGATGTATTATTTATTAATATGGGTACATCTCAGGTTGGATGACATTTACCTTTGATACTACCATATCCGTCCAAACGGGTAGGGTCTTTAATGGATCTAGAGAGGACAACTTGCATTCCAGGATCCAAATAAAAAGGTCGACTGCTGTCTTGTATTGGATGGTTTCACCCATTCATCATGGCCCCATTACTACTAGTGATGGCATGATCTGTAAGTACCAAATACCACTTCTCAGAAGATGTTTTTCTTACACAGAACTTCAGATGGAGTCGTTAGATCATTTATGTAACGACCCCACCTCTCGGTAACCCCCAATTAAGGGAGACCGAAAGGTCAAAGCCGTTAACCAATAACCCGGATAAAAGGTTTGACAAATAATCAATAACAATTAATAAACTTTACCAACTAAACTGAAAATTGGTATAAAATAAAACTTTGATTACCTTTTAAAAATTGGGATTTATAAACTTCTATCCATGAAGATACTAATCTAACTAATCCTCCTGTGCACGTTAATTCTCATTTAATTCCACATATGCCACTTTACTGTTTTGTTCTTTTCATTTATACCTAAAACACCGACTAACAAAACGTCGGTCAACATATCGAAATATGCCTGTATGTGGGGGAAACAATAATTGTGCAACTATGTTAACAATGTAGTCATCCAAATCTCATTTAACATCCAAAATTACATTTTAAGCAATACTACTCAATCCTTACCTATCCCCTATCTCTGTGTTGTCCCTACAGTGGACATGGATACTACCTCTCTCATATGGTAGATCCTTACCCCCATGGCCCTACCACATAGGTAGCCAATACTTAGGGTTATGGAGTCGCATGGCCCTACCCAAAGGTAGCCCAATCCCTGACTCATGATGACTTGCAATGGAAATCCTAAAAGTGGACTAGAAACCCTAGGAAGCGAGCTAGATTTAATAGATCTTAATGACATGATTAATAAAAGAAAATTATATAATTGTTTCATTATCTTATTGAATGCTTGCTTGCCTCTTGATTGATTGGACTATTTCTATCTTTGATAAGCTTGACATGTATGTGGTTACGCTTATGATTATCCCGCATTAGTTTTCTGAGGATTTTATCGAGGTTTACATCGTGGCTTGAATTAATTGTTGGATGAATTTAATTCATGCAAATTATAATGTGAATATGATTATCACATAAGAGATGTGCCTACTCGCTCAGATCCTAGTCCCCTCTGTAGCTTAATGGATTGATCTAGTACATGGCTACCAATGGGATAGTCCCATCAGGTCATTGAATGACTTAGTACATGGATACCAATGGGGTAGGCCCATCAGGTCATTGAATGACTTAGTACATGGCTACCAATGGGGTAGGACCATCAAGTCATCATGAGTCAGGGATTGGGCTACCTTTGGATAGGGCCATGCGACTCCATAACCCTAGGTATTGGCTACCTGTGTGGTAGGGCCATGGGGGTAAGGATCTACCATATGAGAGAGGTAGTATCCATGTCCACTGCAGGGACAACACAGAGATAGGGGATAGGCAAGGATTGAGTAGTATTGCTTAAAACGTAATTTTGGATGTTAAATGAGATTTGGATGACTACATTGTTAACATAGTTGAACAATTATTGTTTCCCTCACATACTAGCTTCTTGCTGACCGACGTTTTGTTTGTCGGCGTTTTAGGTACAATTGAAAAGAACAAACAGTAAAGTGGCATATGTGGAATTAAATGAGGATTAACGTGCACAGGAGGATTAGTTAGATTAGTATCGTCATGGATAGAAGTTTAGAAATCCCAGTTTTTAAAAGGTAAGCAAAGTTTTATTTTATACCAATTTTCAGTTTAGTTGGTAAAGTTTATTAATTATTATTGATTATTTGTTGAACCTTTGATCCAGGTTATTGGTTAACGGCTCCGACCTTTCGGTCTCCCTTAATTGGGGGTTATCGGGAGGTGGGGTCGTTACAATTTATTTGTATGACTTGATTTTGTGTCTGACAACCACAGTGGACATATTTACAGGCTATTCTAGCATTCCAATTTGTAGAGAACTCTCACCTGCAACGGTAGCTACATAGTATTAAATGTGAGTCACTTCCCCTTCTTCTCATATCTGTCACACTTGGAATAGCAATTGTTGAGAAATTTTAGTTTGGAAGGGTGACATAATGGCAATGTACCTTGCTGGACAAGCCTTTCACTCGAGTGTGACCATTTGGTGGTCAAGGTGGATAACCTATCTAGTAACCATTTGCTTGACTGCCAAAGGTGAGCCATTTTTCAGTTGGTGAGTTAAGAAAAGGAAATAGTTTTCATTGCAATGATGACAAACTAAGTAGTAGTAGTAATTATTTAATTGTCTTGTATTGCAGGAAGTTCAAGTAGGGGAAGACGTCCATGAACCATATCCCATCGCGATGGCACCTGCCCACCCTTATGCACGACATCAATGATACATGTGATTAATTGGAAGGAGTTCTCTCACCAACTGCTGCTAGAAGATGAGGATAAGAGTCCCCACACTATGGAAGAAACTGATTGATGACTCTGGAGGGGCGTCCAACTCTGCCAATGTCCTACAGTCAGCAACAACAATCCCAACCAGTCTAGATGCGGGGGATTACTTTGTTACAGTGGGCATTGGCACGTCCAAGAAAGACCTGAATGTCCTTTTTAAAATGGGGAGCGACCTTTGCTGGATCTAGTGTCGTCCGTGTAACCACTCTTTCTATCTGCAACAACAGCTGATATTTGACCACTTGGCCTTGTCCTCTTACAACAACATGTTATTCGGAGACACGACCTACATAAATCTCCTCATACAAGCTGCCACAAAAAGAGCTACATCTATGGGGTGTGCTATGGGGATGGCTCCTCAAGCATCACGTTCCTATGCAAGGACGAGCTGACACTCATGACCACGTCCAAAACTGACAATGTGTTCCATGAGTTTATGTTCGGGTGCGACCAGAAGAACCAGGGGTCCGTTCAGAACGGCAACAGGGCTTCTCGGTATGAGCAGCAACCCGCTATTGTTGGTGTCATAACCAGCCAACATGTGTCTCTACTGGATTAACAAGCGTGATGTGGAACAGTCTCAACTGCAGTTGTGTGATGCAATTATCTGAAGAATGGCAACAAGAGTATTGTCAAGTGGTCAACATGATCAAACTTTTATCTTTCTACGACCATGATCTCACTATGTGTGTGTCAACTGTACTGTTGTCGTAGTTGTATATTTGAGACAAGAAACAGAGTTGACGTTGAATGTGTATGATTAATGTATACATTGGTTATTAATAAAATATATTCATTTCAGTTCTATTTGGTTCTTTCTATCATGAAAAAAATAATGTATTTGTTCTTCCATTATATTAAATATAGCCAATATTTAAAAATATTAATACATTCCGGAGAGACAACACCATGATCATCCTACTCGTCATACAACCATTTTGAATCACAATTTATATGATTATTCAACACACATTGTATCAATTATGTGACATCAAATACCATTATCTATTATTACATAGGTGACAACCATAGATGTTGCTTTCACTTGTAATGATCATAGTGTTTGATGTCATCTATTGACATTCTACATCAAACCTGTAACTAGCTATAGATGACATGTTTTAGAAGAGACTACATAGCAAAAAGGTTACACATAAAAGATGACGTGTATTAGGTCCATGACAACAAATCACGTCATCTATTAGAATATAGGTGACACCTTGAGCGTAATAGATAAAGTGTTTTCTAGTAGTGGTAGTGTTGTTATCACTAACATTCTTGTCTGTGCTCTCCTCTACACTTCAGGAGGTGGCTTGACGGTAGTGTTTGGATGTATGACCCACCTCGCTGCAGGTGGCACATCCGAAAGGGAGTCCCTCATACTCTATATTGTAGTCATGGCCATTTATTTATAGAAGTTAGGGATATGGACGCGTGGGAGGGGAATAGGGCGACGAGAAATTTCGATGGCGGCGGGCGATCAATAAAGTTATGACGTAATCGTGGAGAAGGAGAGGGAGATGATCGAGAGGACAGATGAGACCACAATGGGTGAAGAAGATCCTGAAGCCCAGGAGCACTCCTCACCATAGAAGGCACGACTGCGGGGGAGAAAGCCAAGGAGCAAGGATCTAAGAGTTTGCTTATTTGAAAGGTTGGGTTGGAGTTTCAATACGTCGAGATGAGAGGAATCGATCATGGTGGCGACAAAAGTCCCGACTACAACTCTAGGGATACGTATAAGTCATATGAAGGACTAACTAATGTAGATCAGAACTTGACTTTAGAGGGGGAGTTTCCCCCGCTGTTGAAGAAAAGCAGAACGGCAGGGGGAATAGTGACAGATCCGCCGCAAAACTACTGGGGCAAGGTCAACATCGGAACCACATCTTCGGTCAATGGAAAGGAGAACACATGACTATTTATCAACAAGCTTTTTGAGGAGAACCTAGAACCAGAGGCTGTCAGTGTGGGTGTTTGTGAAGGAAAGCCTTCTATAATAATTGACCCTATAGAGGAGGAATTATTGATAAGGCCATTGTATTGCACTATCATAGTGAAAGTGTTGGTACTGAAATCAGCTACATGAAAATAAGAGATAGGCTGAGAGCAATGTGGACTTTAGTCGGAAGATAAAACATATATGAACTGGACCTCAACCACTTCGTGGTTTAGTTATCATGCAGAAGGGATTACAAAATGGCAATGATAGGCATGCCATGGAAAATCTTCAGATGCCATCTCGTGGTATGGGATTGGTATTCCACCTTTACTACTTCAAATGACCTCCCGAGATACATAGTATGTTGGTAAGGATTCTCAACATCCCATTACATCTATATGTCCAAACTATGTTTGATTGCATTGGCAAGGCATTGGGCAAATTGGTGAAGGTGGATGATCATACTGTGGAAAGGACCTGAAGCAAGTTTGCTAGACTTGCAATTGAGGTGGATGCAACTCAAGGACAAGTCTCTTTGTCCTCAAGAAAAACATACTTGAGTCCTTATGGAAGGGTATTCATTTTAGGAGCCATTGGTGAGTTAGCCTTCTCTTCTACAATAGAGAACATCTTTAGGTCTACAAATTCAGCTTTAATGTCTTCTTCAAAGGTGTCAAGATGGGATCAAACTAATGAATCTGATCTTCATTAAAATTAGACCTAGTCAAACCTATAAAGGCTATCTATAGAGGATCTTTAGGAAGTTCCCATTCTTGTCTATGTTGGGAGAGTCTGTCAATGTCGTGGACTATATAAACTTCTTCCTAGAAGCTTGTGCTTGTCATGCTTTTAGAAACATGAAACTATAGAGTTTGCCTTCCTAGACTTAGGAGAATGGTACCCTCCTCTACATTTATCATGGAACGAGATGTAGCTAGAAATGGACGACCGAAGATGAGGGGGTAACAAAGATCCTCCTTAATATTCATGATTACAAAGTCACAAGGGACATAAGCTTCCTTGCCGACTCTCACTGGTACATACTCTATGATGCCCATGGGTTTTGTCATATATGAGTATGCGAACTAGATCATCATTGTGGGAAGCATGTTTACAAAACCCTAACCTTTACAAAAACTATAAGGCATGATGGAGATACTTGCATCTAAGTATGCAACACCATTTTTACAAGTATTATGTCCTACATAACAACAGATCCCAAAGATTCCAGGGTCCTTTTGCCTCTTAGGCATATTGTTCAGAATAATATTAGAGGTATCCCTTAAGAGATTCACTGTTTCATACTCGTATGTGGTATGTTTCCTGGTCAATAGAGTCTTCAAGTATTTTGACCTGGAGGGCATCTCCAAAAGTGCATCCTGAAAAGGATGTCCACATGAAACTTCTTCATAGCTTCCATGAATCTCATGAATCTGGCATCTAACCTTGTTTTCTTGAAACACACTTCGTAGGGAGGTCACAACTTGTAGATTGGAATATTAGGCTCAATATCCTTGACTGGTGAAGCTTTGACGATGAGAGGTTTATTTGCATTGGAACTTTTAACTGTGGTGTGTATTTGTTCTTTCCTAACAAACATGATGTCATCATCATCAAAGTCAATGGGAATGATAGGAGGATTCTCAAGAAGGGGAGGAGGAGGAGGATCATATACATTCCCAGAACGTGTGGTGATGACTTACAATTACTCAGGTTGTTTGGGATTATTTTTAGGTTGACCAACAAAAGCTTTCGTAGGGGGGCATTGGTTGGTAATGAGATGAACCAACTAGGAGTCCATCACCTTCCAATGGGCCATTTGGGATTGGATCAATTGTTTTAGCTCATCTATATGTTTCTCAGTGTAGGAAACAAGATTGGGTAGCTACATCTAAGGTGCTTGGTTGAGGTTTTGAAATTTCTAGCCCTAGTTTTGGAATTACCCCAGTAGTTACCTTCATTTCTGAAGTTTTGTTGATTATTAATTGAAACCATGGGGGTGGATAACCTTGGTATTTCGTTTGAGGGGGTCTATGTTGCACCGTATATTTTGCATTGGAGGAGTTACCATATCAAAACCTAGGATGATTTCTAGTTTTATTCAGATTGTAATAAGTTTTTCTAGGAATGTTATGGATAGAGTTGAGATCCTCCATCTACTTCCCATCTTTATGTTGCATGGGAGTGTTGTAGAGAAGTTGGGACTCCTTTGTGGAGTGATCATATACTTGGCAAATTCCACAAATAAATTCTACAAAATTTACTTGTTGTTGTAGAAATTTAGGTTGTTGCAGTTGTCCTCTTTTTTCATAGGCATTAAAGGAAGACTCCAGTTGGTCTTGCTTCAAGGTGAGAATCTTGAGGCTTTTAACAATAGGCTTGATCTCATATCTATCGTCAGCCTTGTCCACTTTGAGAACCCCTTTCCCTCGATTAGATTATGATTGGGTCTCAACATTCTTTGACAAATTCTCAGGTGTCGTCAAAGTTCTTAAACTTGAAGTTACCTCCAGATGAGGTATCAAGAAAGGTTTTGATATTTTTATTGACACCATGATAGAAAGTTTCAATCAAATGTACTTGGGAGATGCCATGATGTGGGCAACATCAAAGGAGTTCTTCAAGTGTCTCCCAAGATTCACCAAAGGTTTGTCTTGGAACCATGACGAATTGGGTGATTTTCCCTCGGATTTGGTGACGAGGGATGGAGGGTAGTAATTTTTTAGGATATTTTTCCTATAGGGCTTGGAAAGTGCTGTTGTGATCACATTCCATAGTGTTATACTAACTACTAGCTAGATCAATAAGGAAATATTTGAATACAAGTAGTTTCAGGGTGTCATCTAAGACATTCGACATATTGTACTAGACACACATGTCGACGAAGCGCTAGAGGCAATCTTGACAATTTTCTCACATGCTCCAAACAAAAGGATTTCCTGGGCATATGGTGAACCACTGTGTGCGGATCTTGAATTGAGGAGTGGTGATAGCAGGAGGCACAACATGATGTAATGCATCCGTGGTCCTAGGGACTTAGAAATCCTTGATTTTCTTCTATCATTCTAGTTCATGGAGGGTGGCGGTTCAAGTTTCTAATTTGGAAGTTGTGGCAGCATTTTATTCATTCATTATGGCCTTTCTCTGTGCTTCTAAGGCCCACGTTATCTTCTGGTTGACCTCCTCTTGATTCATACTGTTCTAATGGGTTCAATTGAAATGGTGGAAGGTTTTGTCAATATTAGGATAAAAAATGGATGGTATATTGTCAACTCCATTGGAGTAGCGCATATACCGTTGATATCTAAGGAAAAGATCAGAAGACTAAAGAGTAGATTAAAGAAGATAAGAGTGAATGTCAAAAAATAAAAATTCCTAATTATTCAAGGCAATTGAGTTCGAAATAATTCCCTCAGTCCCCAAGAACAGTGCCAAAATTGTATGTTTCATCACTTGCACAACAAATTCACTAAAGAGAATTATCCTAGAGTTTATCCTTTTAATGACAAACAACCTACTTGAAACAAGCAAGTGAAGTATTAGTACCAAAAGGTATCAGTTCCATCAAACAAAATTTTTAAGAGTTAATTCAAACCAGTTGTGATGAACAATATTTAAAATCCATATTTGAAGAGAGTGATTTAACTAAAACAGTAAGAGTAAATTTATAGAAATAAACTAAATTATAAAGAGGTTAAAAACTAAAAAATAAAGTAAACTTACATAAGTAAACTATGTTATCAAGAGATTAAAAACCAAAAAGGAAGTAAATTTACAGAAGTAAACTAAATTATCAAGATATTAAAAACTACATAAGACATTAAACTTGCAAAAGCAAAAAACAATTAATAAAGATTAAATAAAATAATGAGTTTGTTGGGACTTTGGGTTTCACTGCCACAAGACTTTGTAGTTATCCTAGCAATTTTAATTCCACTTTAAACAAATAATTATATTATGATAGTGTAGATATGTTCGTTTCTAAATCTGATCCCATGGATCAAGCGGTCATGTTCCAATCATCCAACAAGCTTCCTTTTGGGGTCTCATCTATGAACATGTGCGTCTCATTCGATGTTCTGTTCCGTAAGTCTGAGGTCATGAAAATCATGTAAAACAAATGATTAGTTCATAATTCATATTTTGAAACAAACGAAAACACATCCTTTGTTTATTTAATTGAATCAATGTTAGTTAAGACAAGATACATGATCATGGGACTACTCCCGATGTCCCAATAAAAGGGGGACTACTCCATATCTCAAATACAATCAAGAACAAGAATAGGAAGAAGAGAAATCATGTTGCTAATAACACTTTGCAAACTCTCTCTCTCTCTCCTTTCTTTGCTTTGCTATCTCAAATAGATGTCTAAGATGATGGGGGGTTGACGATTTCTTTTGACACTCCCCTCTCCTTTTATAACTAAGGAAGCACCCTAGAAACCCTAAAGAAGGGTCTGGTGGCAACTAGAATCTCTAGATTCGGCCTGCCATTCGATTGACTGGATGGCCAGTCATTCGATAGGATTAACTTTTGTGTAACTTTCAAGCGAGGAAGGTTTGGCTGGCTGAACTGATACTTAAGCTCTAAGGAAATTCATAGACCCGTTTGAGGCAAATCAACCATTTCGATAATTAAATACCACCTTTCCTGATGGGATTTAGTCAATTGACTAGATGATAGTCATTCAGTTGGAGTTTGCGGCTCCTTCCAATTCCTCTACTGAGACTGTTGATCGGAGGGAGTGAGTCGACTGACTAGACTCTTGAGAGGTTGAAAAAGCATCTTAGTATTCTAATGCTTTGGGTATTGATGTTCATTCATATAATTTTGGTATGAAGGATTTAGCATGAGCATAAACTTACAACTTCTGAATACAATTTATTAGAACCCTAATTAATGAGACAAAATCAAGAAAATTGTAATTATTTCCTGAAATTTGAGGAAAAAACAACATAATGTCTAAATTAAGTGACCTAAAAGATGTGTTAAAAGCAGATGAATATGCATTGATCAACCACCTTACTAGAAAATCCTATGCATCTACTATTATTGAAGGACCAACTAGATTAAGAGTTTTTATTTTCTATCAAGTAAGGTATGTGTCCCTCCCCTTCATACTTGCCCATTAACTTAAATCTTCTTTTGTGTTTATGCACCCCACCATCTTCAAAGATGACATGAAAAAATGACATACTTGTAAACTCTCTTATTTCTCTCAAGAGTTATGTGAATCCCCTTATGCTTACACACACATGCTTTAGTACTTTATAATATATATGTCAATATATGGGACTGTAGAAATGAAGTTATTTTACCTATGTATACTTATGCCTCATGAATTGATGGAACAATAAGTTCAGTCTTTCACTAAAACTAATTGCCACACTATTTTGGTCGACTTATTCAAAATACCCTTGAAGTTAATATCTTTCTCTATTTTAGATGATAGGTCTTTGAGTAACTTATCTTAGTGCATCCCAAGTTACAATTTCCCAATACAACCATGTATTACCATGATATGAATGACCAAACTCTCTACAAAATATGAAAGACCATTTTATAAAATTAATGCAAAGCTACACTCTTGCTATTACTAAGTTTCCTCTTTCATGTACTCATGAACTTTATAGAATTGGCTAACCCATGCATGCGTGATACCTAAATAAGTCTGTCAATAGTTTATACCTTGATAATTATTTATTAACTAGTCCTCTTAAGGGCAGAAGATCCTGTAAGTATTACTAAATATAAATCAACCACACAAATTAAAAAAACCAATAATGAAAAATGGACCTAGTATCAATACAAAAATTGCCTAGTTTACACTCCCATGTTTAGAGATAGTGCGGTATCTGGAATATAGATTGGTATTTATGTAGTTGACGGGACTAGTGCAACACTCATACAAATGAAAATGATGTTAGGGAACTTTGTTAGAACTCAATAAATATCTGGTTAAATTTGTATATCACATCAATGTTTAAATAGAGTCTAACTTGGACTTGAATAAGAATCCTACTCAGTTTTAGGTTGAAATCCCGATTGGGGGTGTTAAAATTGTATTAGTAGATCCATTAGTCCAATTCCAACCTAGTTCTCTATTTGTGTCAACAAATATTCATTTCACTATAACTATTAACAAGACATACTCAAACCTGGATTTGATAATCTTGTGCCAAGCACACAACTAGTGTTGGACAACTAGCCTGAAGCCGTTGCATGCACCATTGGTGAATCAAAATGATGTTGGCCCAAGACAATGTTTTAGCTATCCAAATTCTGATAGGCGATTACAAAATTGGGCACCATTCACATTTGTGTCCCACTTCAAAAGTAAAACTAGAAAGTCCAAAGAAAAAAAATCTCATTTTCTAGAAAAACAAAAATAAACTCACGTGTTGACCTCCTTCCTTCCTCCTAAGATCAAATCATTTTCATGGTCCATTTCTTTTCAAGATTTATCTAGTCCTATAAATGGTTGAGTAGTTGAAGATATTGGCTCAATTCTATTGGCTCCTCTCTTAATCTCAAGGGCAAGAAAACCATTATCTACATGTGACTCATGTCTAGGTATTTTTTCTCTTCTTAGTGATATAATTCCTTGTGTAGTATGAATGTATCTTGATTCCTATACCATCCATCTTTCTCATTGAAAATAGATCAGAAAAAGCCTATCCCAAGACCAATACTTAGCAATTTCAATCCTAAATCCTCAACTCATCCTCTAAGTGAGGGGCCATCAACTAAAGTGGCATGACAATGATCTACATCATGGATTAGGATGACTTACATAACACCAAATCATTCTTTTCTATCATCATCTTTGTGGGAATGCCTCTCACCACATTAAGCCAGTGGGGCATCAAGGGATACTACAACTATAGTTCCAAGGAATACATGTCTAGGTCACTCCTTATATCTGAGATCATGTCCTACAATTCCTTCCTCTTCTCCAACCTAATCATGTAAGAACACAAGATCACCATCAACCTCTTCAACAATTGAAACATCGATGAGGCCACTAGAGCCATAATCAACTCCAAGACATTGTGTCTTGGGGTGATTTCTTTGAAATTTGAGTCAGTTATGTGGTACATATTCCTTATTATATCTATGTATGATGTTATTCAGATCTGAGTGGCGATGCTACAGAAATGGAATCCCCAATAGCTAGGGACAAGAGATTCATATGTGAAAAGATAAGTAAATGAGCCTCAACTTGAGCTTCCAAGGATATCATGCAACATCAAGGTTTTTGTCTACTATAATGTTGCTTAGTCATGCTTGTATATATGATGCTCATCTTCTAGATATCATATCTTCTTCTCTTTCACTCACTAGGTTTAGTTTTTTCTAATGGTGATTTATCTTTCTGTTAATCCCAAGACAAGGTAGATCACAATGACCAAATATCACAAATAGTTCTTTTATGGTTTAAAATGGGTATTTTATCCTATTATTAACACTTAAATTGATATACTTATAAGTGTATTTTGTATCTTTTATGTAACTAAATCAACTTGCACCCATTTTTAATGTAGATTAGGTATATTGTTTCATAATCACTCACTTTTATGGAATCTATAATATTTAATATACAAAAAATCCTAATTTCATCCAACTAGGCTTTTTTCTTTAACACTTCAAACCTAATAATATTAAGCAATAACCTAACATATCAATTTAAGATCTCGAATGATATCCAAAATTATGAAGTGAGATAAAATTAAAATAAACATCTCATCAATGAAGATAAAACTAGAGTTTAAGGCAACTCATGTATGGGTCCTTACAAAAATGACCAACCACTACAACCAAGACATATCACTATTAGACACAATGTCAGCCTATGTGGCTAGACCACAATGACTATCTACATTGGCCGATAGTGTTGTTACCATATGTAGACTGAAGACATTTTCCAATCCAAACATGAAAATGTTAATATCTTAAAATTGTAAAAAAAGATAAGTATAGAAATGGACGCATAGGGCTAGTTTATTCTTATCCACCTAAACCAAGCCCTTGAATCAAGCTTTAGAAAGCACAAAGAACAAACTAAGAATGAGAAAACCATATCTTGATATTTAAAGATAAACCTTTTGTGATAAATTTATTCTCTTTTCTACCCATTCCAATGGAAAATAAGTAGTACGGGATGATTCAAAAATATTCTCTTATTTGCCTCTCGTCCTTGATCCTTTAGGTGCACAATTGTATTGAAGAAGTGGAATTAGGATATTTTCCCAATACCTAATTGGGATATCTCAATTTCACAATCAGTAGTGGAAACACAAGCATGTGAATGGAATATCACTAGTAGAACATATTTTATATGATTTCCAATAATATGATGACTTGATATATGCTTATTTTGTCCTATTTTATTGTTATGAAACTAGATAATTTAAAATGATATTTCTTATTGTATGATTGCTTTTATACTTAAATTATAGTGAAATATGAGTGAATCTATCTTCAATATGATTGCCATGGAAATTCATGATTTCTATAGGAATCTCAATTTGGAGGTGTCGATGTACCCATGTTTTTCCCAAATATCACATGGTAGTATAAATTTAAGATAAAATGATTAAATGTCTCATTAAATATTAGTTATGATTCCACATTCATAATATAAACTCTTTAAGAAACTTTTAGATATATTTACTAAAATCAACGGGGAAAGTATACAATATGAAATCTTATTAGTTTAGTAATACTACATAAAGTATAAATGACATGTAATGAGTGACGTAAATAATTAAGATAAGAAATGATTAATATATTATTGACCATTTAAATCAAATATGAAAATAGACTATAAATTCCATGAGAACTATATAATTCAATGTAGAGGTCTGCATTATGAAGGAGTAAATGAGTACTCTATTTGGTAGAGTCCGAGATATCTAGGTGTAATGGATGTGTATAAACAATTAATCCCAATGAAGATGATATCCTTATTAGGATTTATTACTCAATCATTACTAGAGATTTTGATGGTACTCAATTTATAGAAAGTATAACTACTTTTTTTACTACTTAGTGAGTCATCTCTTGTGGAACCACTGATGTAGTAAGTTTAATACAAGTACTTTGACTCTTCCATGAGGCACCCAAGTTTATAGGAGTTCATCTTATCTCATCGACTGATATAACCGCAGAGGACAAATATCACAAGCCCAGTTTTAGGTCAGGAAGATACTTTAGTAGACATAGAGTCTGAAGTCAACTCTAACTATTATACTATGAGATCGTAACTTGGTGTGATACTTTCACTTGGGGTACACTTCAAGTGGGTCTGGGTAATAATAAAATGAATAAGAGATGGATAGTTCCATTCAGTTACTTAATTACTTTTTTTTTTGCATTTCTATTTAGTAATTTCCCATGTTGTATGATCCTTTAAATTACTTACTTATCTGACTCGATTTGCAATTGTCATGGCTTTATTGTTCTTACATGTAGTTCATTTATTAGAGTGACATTTAAATTATCATTTCTAGTTAATGAATTTCCATACACTTAACCAATATACCATACTCACTAAAAACAATATTCTAGGTATGTATATCAATAAATAAGAAGATCTAAAAGCCAATTACCAGCCTGAGAAGTAGTGCAACAATATCTGGATGGAGAATAGCTAGATATTGGATGACCTCTTCTACTTCCTTTGGTCCTTGAAATTTGAGGGAGAGTGTCAGATAAGTTTTTTGTATCATATACATGATGTAATTTAATTTCCATAATTATTATTTTTGGAAACTAAGGCAATTAAATTACATTATGTATAAGCTACAGAAAGTTTTTTACTTCTTAATAAGGTATATGTTGAATACATGCCTAGTAGATATCATTTTTATTAAAATAAAAGTTAGAGAAAACTTTTGTTTGAAATAAAATGAATATTTTAGTCTAAGTCTAACCTTTGACGTGGGGTTAACATCAAGTTAGTGGTTTGAGTTGTGTCAATTATATATTTTTATTCCACAAACAAATCCTATAATAACCTAATATGCAATGAAATATATGAATTTTAGTAATACCAAGCTATTCGTACGCACAAATGTAAATGATAACTAAGTGATTAAATTAAAATATGATAGTTAAACAATTAACCATATTAAATTTCTATTGATGTTCAATAGACATACTAAAAAATCGAATCAACTCCCAAAAATAGATGAATTTCATAATTTATTATATTGAGATGAAATTGGTGTAGTTCTTCATTCTAATAATGATAAATAGAAAGAGGGTAACCTATCTAACTTTTCTACCATAATAAGGTTACTTCGCAATGCCAGAAATGACAAACCAGACCATATTCTTCGACCAATTCAATCAAATTCTACACAATTGAACTCAACACAAACAATTTGGTCTCCATATAAAGGACCCTATTTCACCAAATAAGTTAGAAATCCCTTAAATATGTATGTAGGTTATTTACTCTAGGAAGGATAAAAGGAAGAGAAGATTATTAGAAAAGGTAATGAGGAAGAAACCAAAGGTAGTTTTCCTAATTTCAAGGAGATTAAAATAGAGGGTGAATTCCACTTTCCTTA